>CAUYRT010094173.1:0-16808 GCA_963574885.1 Lepilemur ruficaudatus | reverse complement strand
AAATTTCTTCACAGGCAATTTATTTGTCCCCTGAATCAACCTCTTATATGCTTTTATCACTATATAATTATTTTGCCATAATATCATATGTACTTGCTCTTTTTTTTTTTTTTTTTTAGACAGAGTCTCACTCTGTTGCCCAGGCTGTAGAGTGTCGTGGCATCAGCTCACAGCAACCTCAAACTGCTGGGCTCAAGCAATCCTTCTGCCTCAGCCTCCCGAGTAGCTGGGACTACAGACATGCGCCACCATGCCGGCTAATTTTTTACATATATTTTTAGTAGGCCAATTAATTTCTTTCTATTTATAGTAGAGACGGGGTCTCGCTCTTGCTCAGGCTGGTCTCAAACTCCTGACCTTGAGCTATCCACCCGCCTCGGCCTCTCAGAGTGCTAGGATTACAGGCGTGAGCCACTGCACCTGGCCTGTACTTGCTCTTTTGTACAGGGCTTCCTTTATTCTCCCTTTCTTTCCACACATAGACACACAGACATTTCTCTTTTTACCAAAAATTCTAAAGAATGACCTTCTTAGTGAGCATTTTCTGAATTGTAACCAATAACTGAAGTCAAAGCAATCTCCATATATCAACTCCTCCCTTCCCATCATTAATAGCTCATAAATGCTCTGAGCCTCAATTGTAATTGCTAAATGTAATATAAAATATCATGCCTCAGTGACTTCAAGCAATATCAAAATGTCAAATATAGCTATTCTTAATTTCACTGTAATGCTGGTTAAGAGCAGTCATTACTACTGAAGAATGAGAAGCCTGAGTGATAAATACTTTTACCTGCAATAAGATAATTTCCAAATGATTTATTAAAATTGAAATAATAAATTCAGCAAAGTGAGTTAGCTTTTCACCTAAAATTACATAGTAAAAAGAAATAGTGAATATAATCATTCTCAAATAGATTTGGTATCTGTTCAGCAGCCTTTTTATGTTGCTGATACCTTTTATTTTGAGATGCCTACAACATGGTATGTGCTTACTTATTTTCCTTATTATAAAATTTCACATATAAACCATTTATAGAATTTTTATTTTATAAAAAGGACTGAAAATACATTGAATATCAGAATAATGGGTTTCTCCTTGAAAACCATATTTAAGATTTAAGACCACTTGATTAAAAACCTAAAGTGGATACTTTTATAGTTTTATATGCTATAGAAATTCTAAATTTTATCTTTTAATAATTTAACCAAGAGCTATAATTTTTGATTTAATAAATAGAAATTACAACTTAAACCAAGATTTTCACTTGCTACAAAATGTAAACTCTAAACTAGACCTGGAAAAATATCTTCATTTTATCTTCTTTATGATTTGTTTAATCAGTATATTCTTACTTTGTCCTTAAATCTTTTCAGAATGGAGTGAAATTTTTTAAAAAGTTTGCCTCTTTCTTTTGCTGACACTAATTACTCCTACTACCTCAATGATCCTTCCCTTGCTAATTCAGCCTATTCATGAACTCATAATTGCTGAACCTGTCCCTGCTTGAAGAGACCACATATGGTCACTTAATCCCATTTTTCTACCTTCTTTTCCTGAGCAATAACCACATTGGATAGCTTCTATTTCCTCATTGCAACCCATTTCATTAATTTTCACATGAGTTAGACTCTAGGTACCAGCTTTAAGATTTACTTCCTGAACAGTCAACTCAATTTCCTTTCTAGAAAATCATGCCCATAGAGACAGGCATCTCCAGGATCTTAGAAGGAGAGGTGGAATCCAGCAAAAGAGGAGGGGGAAATGGATGATCAGGTCTGGGACATACTAAGGAAACAAGATCCTTACGAAACCATTCTACTTGATACCATGAGCAAAGCTCTACATGAGTGTATATTTCCCACTCCCTCATTTTACACTACATTTATAGTAGTATCCAGAGAATCACAGACCTGGAAGGTGTCTTATAGAGCATGTAATAATATCTTTAATTTTATGGATGGGGTAAATGCATCAGAAACAGGCAAAACAACCTGGCAAAAGTCTCACAAATAGCTGGTAGTTGTACTGTCACCAGAATTCAGTCTCTGAACTTCCTAAAACAGTGGCCTTGCTTCTTCAGGGTGTCCAGGAGCTACTGGGGGAAAACATACCCATAATATACAAATGTCCTCCATACTTCACCTCCTATGAAGCATATTACAACAGACTAAAACCAAAAGGAACAGGCCAAGTCAAAATTCATTCTGTGGTTTATCAAAAACCATTTTTGAGATTAAAATAACATGACATTTTGTTTTATTTTTTGTAAAATCTGTCCTTACTCAGTTTCTTCTTCAACTCCCTTTATCTTTCACAATGTTGGCTGTTCAGTACATAGTTTTATTCAAACAATGTAGCACTGATGAAGAAAAGTAGTGAAGTATTTTAAATACATCTCTCATTTGACCAATAATTTATATAACTCAGAATATATTTAACATGCTTTTAGAAATTTAAATTTTACCTAGATTAAATATTAGATTTCATAAAATATCTTATATAAGATTTGTAGACAAAATACCCAAAACTTTCTTTTCTAGGCAGTGGGACCAACCTGTAAATTGTGCAAAGGGAACAGGCAGGGACAGAACAAAAGTATGTAGAGAATAAATGTTGAGGGCAAAAGATAAAAAGTGGTTTTTCTGAAATGCTGGGAAAATGCACCCACCTATAGCATTTTAAGTTTTTCCTAACATAACAGACAAAGCTTAAATAGAAGCAACTATGAAAGAAATGCAGACTATTGTGGAGAAATGTTGGGGTGGTTCCATCATTTTCATGAAGCACTACAGTAGAGTGGCCTCTGGGGAAAGAGGAAAGGCCACTTTGGCCCCACTTCAAACACTAATAAACAATAAAACAAATGACTTTCTATAATAGGAGAAACAAGTGATGTTTTCACTGAGGAAACGAAGAAACTTCATTTAAATGTCAATGTTTGTGCTCTAAAAGAGAATGTGTCCATGTCATAAGGAAGGTTTCGAGAACAATGAATAGAGTTAGTATCTGAAATCTAATCCTTTTTTTCCACATGGTGCAGGAAGGAATGAGTGAATTGTCATTGGAATCTATTACTAGAAGCCTCAAGTAAAATTACTTTTCATTCTCCAAGGAGAAACTACTGCAGTTGTTATTGTCGAATTATTACAAACTCAAGGCCATGCCTCCCTCAGATCTCAAATGGAACATGAGTCTATAATTATACATTCCAGTTTCAGGGAACAAAAGTCAATCTCAAGGCAACAGTCAAAAGAAATACCTACCTGCAAAATAAAACAGTTTAATTAGGTGCAGCACCAAGTCAAGGAGTTATTCTGTTAAGAATCCTAATTACAATAGATTCTGGCTTTATACATAGTGGTTAGGATGATTCACTCTTAACTACTTATATTATTACTTACTTTCTTTGTGACATTCCAAAATAATAGAACTCATAATAAGAAATTTTGTATGAGAGCAAAATTTTAAGAACTTCTATCACAAGTTCATAATATAAATATTAAGTTACAATAACATTTTGATTCTTTAGAATTATATGTGTATGTGCATATATTTCTGAAAAATCAAAATACTATTTTGATTTTTAAGGTTTGAAGTCAAAAAAATGAACAAAGAGTCAGGAAATTAAGAGCTTAAAATCCTGAAGAACCTGACTTTAGAATTGCTGAGGGAATATACTGGAAAGCAGATGATTTCTTATTTTGATACATCATCAAAATAATTATTTTCCCCTCAGTCTTTTGAGCTTCAAGATTTTTATTAATCATAACATCTGTTTTCAGGTTCTTACTCTATTTTCTAGTCTCTACAAATCACTTTAAGTTTTTATTTTCACTATGCATCCAATTTATTCATCTATATCTCATGGGTAAAATTTGTGCTTGGAACATATGGGAATATTCACTCATGGGGGAAATTGTTAAGTCAACTTGACTCTGGTACTCACTGAAGTGCACAGAGGCAAATGTATGATAAAGCCAAACAAGCTCAAGCATCAGGGGCCATTGCTTGCATGGTCCATTCATCCCCTTCTGTCCAATTTTATATTCATAGCTTTTACTTTCCTTAAAGAAGACCCCCAAAAGTTTTAATCTCCACAAATCTGGTTCTGCTCTGGAATTTGAGTATGATATATTTGAGATGTGTGTTATCGTTCACTTATCAAAAATTAGCTTTGCTCCTTGCTGAATGCCTCCTTGTCTCAGTGTACCAGGCATCTGAAGGTCATATATGGCCACGGACTGAAGGCTTTGGTCCTAAAGGTTTCAACAAATCACAAGTTCTGCTAGAAACCGTCACTGGAGAGTGGCATTCTTTTACACAAGAAGGGAGCAGGGCCTGACCATGGACCATGAAGGGCCAGAGCTCATGAAGCTGCCTTGGCATTTTGATAGCTTCGATTTCCAGAGCATCCATGGCCAAGGCCATCTGAAGATAGCTCAACTGGGAGCAGGATTGGACTAGAAAGTTATGGCTTCATTGTAATCAGAAGTTGAAATAGTTTATTTGTAAGACACCTTTGAAAGAATAAAATAAAACTTGAGGCATGCTATTGGTGCACAACATACTATTAATGTGATTTCCAAGTGGTATTGCCTTTACAAATATGGGAAGAAAGATTTAGATCTAGAATTAGGTTTGGAAAGTGTTAAAACTGGAAAGATGGAGACAGGCAAGTAGACTAAGGGGCAGGCTTTGGTACCAGATTGCCTGACTCAAATCCTGACTCTCTTTTTCCTGAGGTGGAACCTTGGTAAAGTGAATTAATCACTTTTGCCTTAATTTCCTTATCTTGAATATAGAATCACTAATAATACCTATCTCATAAGGATGTAGGGAGGACCGAATGAATGGGTACATGTCAAGCACTTGGCACAGTGGCTGAATCATAATGAACACTCAATAAATGTTAGCTCTTATTATTACCATCATTATTATTTATCATTATTATTAAAATAGGGTAGGAAGCAGATACAAATTAAGGAACTATTTAAGAGATATTTGAGTCTTAGTGATTAATTTTGACATCTAATGAAAGACATGAAGGATTTGAGATCACTCCAGATTTTCAAGTATCATTAATAGAGATACGAGATACCCAAAGAGAAACTGGTATGAGAGAGGCAAAAAGAGAGCTTTTGCATATTTTAGAGCATATATTTACTTGGATAGCTGCAAGAGGATATTTCAAACAAAAAATAAAATGTTTTATTTTAAAGCTCTGCAGTTAATTCAAATGTTGAGACAGATAATGAAACATCATCAATAGATGATTGTTCACAAATTAGGCATAACAGATAAAGAAGTGTGTATCAAAAATGAATATGAATATTTAAGATGTGAGAGTCAAATAGGAAACTCGTGGAGAAGCCTGAAAAAGAACACTGAGAAAATTTGGATAAGATTCAAGATAAAGTGATTTTTATGGAAGGCTTAGTCAGAAGCACACAGTAAGAGAAAGATTGAAATGTCTCTCTTGGATTTCCCAACATGGATCCCCTCCGTGACGCTAGTGAAAGGAATGTCAATTAAGAGTCCCTGGGTCAGGCATCAGATTAGACTGGGTGGAGTAATAAATTGGAGATGAATAAGTACAGACAATCAGTGAAGATTACTTTTTCTTTAATTTTGACTATTAAAAAAAGTGGGAAATAGTACAACATCTGGAGAAGGATTCAGGTTCAAGTGAGGGTACATTTCTTGCAAGTAGGTTTGTTTACCTGATAGAAGCAATGAGAAAATGCTGACAGGCTGAGGAAAAGGTCAATAGGGAAGGAAGGTTTGAAGACTGAAGAAAGAAATGTGGTTACTGCCACGTCTATGTGTATGGCTGATTGTAGAATATATAGGGAATCACCCATTTACAGCCTTGAATAAACTGAGTAAATATTAATATGATCCTGGTGGAATGTCAATGCCCAGGCTGACTACCAAGGCTCCACTGATGAAAGTTGGATCATTCTCTGGGTTCACTGATCAGTGTATTTGCCCTTTTATTGACCAACTCCTTTGCCAAATTTATATGATTGTTGTTTCCTGAAATCTGATATCAATTCATATCTGATATGATATCCTGGTGTCTTAAAAACTGAAATGTGCTTATGTCCCCATAAATATGTGCTTGTGCTTAAACATGCTCCTTCTTTTAGCAGATCATCTTGATCTTCCCCTACAGTTTATACCTCCTAGACCCCTACTGCTTCCCTAGGGTCTCATTTTCGACAATTTCGTATATTGTCAACTAAGTTCAGAGGTGATTAAGTGCATACAAATTCTGTTCACTCAAACTCTTTTAAAAACACATCTTAAAATATTTTTTCTGAGGAGGGCATTTTTTTCACTTTACATTCCAGTTTATATACTTCTATGCAGTTTTAATTTTTTTCTTTTTTTAACCATGAGCATGCATTGCTCTTAGAAGCATGAAAAAAGAAAATTATTTTAATCTTAACATTGCATAATTCTCATGTCACTGGAATGCTAATTCCTCAGGGAGGATTTTTTTTGTTTGTTTTTTGGTAGATATTTCCAAAGCTTTGTATATATAAGAGGATCATCAGAATCAACATGGTCCATAAAACTCGTGAGGCTAACAACGGCTAGAACATGTGTATAATATCATTTGATGTCAGTGAAATCAAGAGGTATATAAATTAGAATAGAACATATGATACGTAAAATTAAAATATAAACTTTAAAATGTTGTTGATAACTCTTCTTTCCACCAATTTACACAATTATATTTTCCCTTCAAACACACTAGGCTGGTTTCTAAATGTATGGCCAGATGTAATCCCCTCCAGAAATAGTACTTTGCTCATTCTTATGTTTCAAAATAAGAAGTTAAAGGTGAGTTATGTACTGAATAATGAGAATTTCATTGCTAGTATCTGAAGTTTACATTTTATTTGTTATTTGTCATATTCTTTAGAGGTGGTGTTCATAAGAGGTAAGGTAAGTGATAAGGTCCTTTTTTTAAACCTCTGATAATATAAAATATAAAAGTCTTTTGTCAGACAGAAGCACCTTGGTTAGCTTAATAAAAAAGAGAAATGGAAATAAATGGAAGGTATTTAATATAGCTGCCATTATAAAGAATTTTAAAGAAGGGGAAACAAATAATTCTATATTTTTCTGTACAATTATATGCAGAAACATTGATATAAATCTATGAAAAGTTGTTGTCCCATAAATTAAGAACAAAGGAAATTAAACTTCTATTATAATATTTTGTGCCATCCTGATTTAATCTCATTCTAATAAAAAGAAGGGTAATATTTGGAGCACTTTTAAAATGCATAATTTGTTAGTGATAATCAGAAAAAATAACACAAAGTCTACTTCATATGGAGAAAATAGCATCTATAAAACAGCTACATATTTACTAACTTCTTGAATTTTATTAAATAAAAATACTCAAAAGCCAATCCATTTTTATATTGAGAAAATGACGGATATGGGAATAGGTAATGAAAATGGCACTCTAGTGTTCCATTATGTGATATAAATATGTTTTTAGTTTGTAAGGACAAAGACCATTCAGTCACGCTGTCAGCTGTCAAAGTTCATACTGATGACATACTCTGAATCTAATCTTGAATATCAAATCTTCCTGGGGAGTTTTCAAACCCAAATGCAGTATTAATATTTTAGATATTACTATGTGTAAGAAGGTATTGTATAAAAAGCTCAAAGATATCTGTGCATATGTATCAGAAATGAGATAATATATAAGAAATACACTTAAATTCACTTTAGTGTGAGTTAACAAAAGTTAAAAGAAAATATTTTCCAAATGTAATAGAATTACTATTATTTAATTGATTTCATATTTCCAAAATTTAATCAATTTTTCTGATATAATGATTTTTAAATTTATTCTGAGTATGAAATATATAAGATACTGTTTTTGTCTAAATTTTAAGCCTGAGGTTAAGAGCAAGGCATCTGAAGAAGAGCAAAAAATTTTGCCAAAATGCTCCCATTGAAAAAGTATTACAAATTTATGATTCTGCCTTTTAAAGATTATTATCCATTTGCTCCTCCAAGCATTCACTTGATAAACATTTATTTATGAATGAAATGATCTGGTAAGAGTTGGAGATTCAGAAAAAATTAAAAGAATCCTTCCCTTTTTAGAGGTTTAAATGGAAGAAAGAGGAATAAACCCTACGGGCTTTGATAAAGGCATGTCCAATGGGCTATGGAGTACAAAAAAACATCATCAAACGTAAAACATATGGGCAGAGAAGGGCAAAGAGTGAATATCTATTGGCTGGAAAATAAAGACATTTCCAATAGAGCAAAACAGAAGTATAAATAATTGGAAACATAAGAGAACATGTGTGGTGGCAGGAAAGTGCCAAGAGACAAAGTTGGAATGGTAGGTCAATGCCAAAATTTTGAAGGATCTGTCACACTGCAGCAAGGCAAAGGGTTTATTCTGAGGGCACCACCGTGTAACAAAGTGAAGAGGGTTAGATAACCAGGCCTTCACTCTAGAAAGCTTACTCTGGTGGCAGTAAAGTTTAGATTGGAAGGAGGACACAGTAAAAATGGCACATTCAGGAATTCTGGCTACATATCACAGAATTCCAGTTCAAATTAGTTCAGGCACAAGTCCTGGGGGGCAGGGATTATTAGCTCACATAACTTGCAAAGTCATGAGAAAGCAAGAACTTTGCACAAGCCTGGGTCCATGCGCTCAAGCAATGGAGTAAAGTGTCTGTCTCTTCATCTAGGTTTGGTTTTTCCCTATGCTGACTTTCCTCTTTACATATGTTTGGAGAATTAACCATCAGAAACTTTTGGCTGATATATACTGCAATTCTTCTTAACAATATTTTTCTCAGCACCCCAAATCAAAGTTTGATTCAGTGCTCTCATTAATCATGTTTAGTCACAGGTCATCTGTGAATCCAGCATTGTGGCCAGGGTCACAGACTGCTCTTAAGAGCACACTCATCATAAACCCCATCCCTCTGGCCCCCAACCCTTTAGCAATTCTACTCTAATCACATTGATTGATAATAGACGATGGAGGGGTTTTCTGATCATGAACCGATGTTATTTAAATAATATGGGAATCAAGAAGCAAATACAAAAATAATACAATAAGCAATGCACACATGTTGGATCACCAAGTAGAATGTTTTAACAGCCATTTAATAAACAATAAGGTATTAAACTAAGGAGATGGAAAATTGAGGTTGGATTCAAGACATACTTAAGACAAAGCAAAAGCCTGCACAGCACTTGATGAAGGACTGGCTATCGGTTCTAAGAGAGAGGGAAGGATTGGCTACTGGTGCCTGGTCAAAATAAGTCAGTTGAATGGTACAGTTAGTCACTACTAAGTCACTACTACTCAGAAATGATCCTACAGTGGATTCACAAGTGAAACTTATCAATAATTATCAATTATGATAATTAATCATAACTATATAATGATGGTGGAATATTCTAGTAGGCAGGTGGATCTCAGAAATAGATCTGGACAAGTGGAAATTAAAATTGTTTAATTAAATGATAACATATAGAAAAGTTTGTATAGTTAGAGGAGGAAATATATTGAGGAGCAGAACAGATGAAGAGATGTACATGAGTATGACAATTGCTATAATTCTTAAATAATTATGACAAACTGTAACGTGAATGATTTCAAGTAAATATAAAATTAATACTAATGAATATTTTTTGGTCTCATCTATCTTGTTATTGAAACATCATCTACTTTGTTATAAAAACATGATTTTCCATTTCCTTCTTTCAGAAAGAGGGCTTCCCAGCTTTAGTTTTAGATTAATTTGGATGTGACTTCACAGATATGGTTTATAAATTTACATCTATAATTCAACCTGCTTTCTACTAATCTGTCTTCAGCTTTTACTTTCAAATTCAACCTCAATATAAAGAATTGACTGACCCCCTTTTCTCCTAAGTCTGCATTTCTTAATCTTTATAGCAAATACAACCACCCTTTCTATTCAGACCAAATCCTGAAAATGGCCCACAAGTACTGGTTCAGTCCTTTGATTTCAACATCCCAAATAAACGTTACACTTTCTATATATTATAAAGCCACAGAATATTTTGAGATTCATCCTACTTCATTTCTACTATTATGATTAATAAAATGTGTATATCTAAGTGGAAAAAATTTGCAAAAGAATATGCAATTTAAAATAATTGTATTATATTGAAGGAGTAATATTATCATCATCTGCAACCTCCGTCTATCTATTCTACTGGATTATTTCTCTAGGCATTTAAACTTGCTCTAGTATTTATTGCCTTAGGAGAAGAAGATGAAGGAGAAGGGGAGAAGGAAAGGGAGGAGGAGAAGGAGAAGAAGAAATATGAGGAAGAGAGGGAGGAAGAGAGAGAGAAAGAGAGTTTGGGGAGTCATAATTTAAACTGTTTGATTGCATATCTTCAAAATTCTACCTTCCCCAAAGAGTTTGTATCATTTCAGAACAAAAGTTCTTGAAAAGTTGCCTATATCTGTTGTCTCCACCTTTTCATTATGCATTCTCTTTCAAACCTAATTCAATCTGGCTTCTGAACCTAATATTCTAGCAAAGTTTCTTTCAACAGTATCATCAATGACACATAATTTTCCAAACTCATTGGTCAAATCTTTATCCTTTTCTTGACAGATCTCTCATGGTTTACCACTTCTTTTTCACAGCTTTCTTGACCTACCTACCCTTTTTTTGTGTTATCCTGTTATTTCTCTAATCATTTCTTCTCATTTTACTTTTTTGTATTATCTTCCTTGACCTATGTTCTAAACTTCCTCAAGGTTAACTCTGAATCCTCTGCTCTTATTTAATCTCTCTCCTTAGGAAATCTTACCTAGGACCATGGCTTTAAATACCATTTTAGTCATGCACTGCATGATGACATTTTGGTCAAGGACAAGCTAAATACATGACAGTGGTCCCATAGTTGATAATGTGTTATTTTTACTGTACCGTTTTTGTGTTTACATATGTTTAGATATACAAACATTTACAATTGTGCTACAATTGCATACGATATTCAGTGCAGTTAACATGCTGTACAGGTTTGCAGCCTAGGAGCAATAGGCCATACCACATAGCCTAGGTGTGTAGTAGCTGTACCATATAGGTTTGTGTAAATGCACTCTATGATGTTAACACAAGGACAAACAATGCATTTCTTAGACCGTATCCCTGTCATCAAGGGACATGTGACTGTAGATGCTGATGATGCCCATATTTCTATATGAAGCCATAATCTCTCCTCTGGGCTATCAACTCAATATATCTACTTGAATGTTTAATAGGCATCCAAAATTAACATATCCAAAATTGCACTATCAAACCTATCACTCTTCTAGTTTTTAACACCTCTATTCATGATATCTACATCCATTAAGTTATTTAAACCTAAGAGTCATTTCTACCATTGCCCCTATGTGAAGTCTGTCAAATCTATTCTCTAAGTATATTTCAACTCTATCTTCTATAATTAATCATCACTATACCTTCTTAGTTTAAACCACTGTAATTCCCTTATCAGTATTAGAAAAAAGCCTCCTAAATGTTTTCTCTGCCATCACATTTGCCAATTCCAATCTATTTTTCATAACATTCAAAATGTTATTTTCAGAATGGAATAATGATCATATCAATCCCCAGTGTGAAACTGTTAAATGGTCCCCACTATATTAAAATGAAATACAAACTCCCTAATAGGGCCCTCAAGATTTTGCACAATATGGACTATGGCTATCTCTCAAACCACATTGTCTGACATTCTCCCAATAATGTATATACTTAGGCATATTGGCCTTCATTCAGTTCCTTAAATGTGCCAAGATCTTTCCAGCTTCAAAACATGTTTTTCTCTTTGGGACTTTATGTTCATTTTCACCTAGCTAGCTGCTTAGTCATTCTACTGGTCTCAGGTTAAATTTTTCAAAATGTATGTAATATCCCAAATATGTATTCTTTAAATAAGTGGGGCCCTGAACAAATTACTCTTTTTCACAATGTCCTATCTCTTCCTACATTCCACTTATCACAAATTATAATTACAGGTCCATTTGTAGCTTACTGGGTTATTGTCAGTCTTATTTTAAACTGTAGACCTCATTAGAATAGGAGCCCCTCTGGATCAGTCATTTTCTATTCCAAGCACCTAGCAAATTGCTGGGCACATACGTTCAATAAATAAATAAATTCATAAATGTTTTAATTTAAAATGTACTTTAAATCTTATCAAATGTTAGTGGCATGTCCTAATAGCTAAAAATGTATAAAATATGGGGAAACACAAAAAACATAGAAAAAAACTATGAATACTATTGTTAAGACAGTTTCTTAATCTTCTTCACAGCAAAGGAAACAACAGAGTGAAAAAAAACCCTGTGAATTGGGAGAAAACATCTGCAAACCATACATCTGATGAGGGGTTAATACCCAGAATATATAAGAAACTTAAACAGCTCAATAGCAAGAAAAAAATCTGATTAGAAAACAGGCAAAGGAACTGAATAGCATTTCTCAAAAGAAGACATACAAATGGCCAACAGATACATAAAAATATACTCAATATCATTAATCATTAGGAAAATGTAAGTTAAAACCACAAGGAGCTATTTCTTCACACTTGTCAGAGTGGCTCCTATGAAAAAAGATGAACCATAACAAGTGTTGGCCAGGATGTAGAATAAAGGGAATCCCCTACTACATTGTTGATGGAAATGTAAATTAGTATAGCCATTATGAAAAACTGCATGGTGGTTTCTTGAAAAGCTGAAAATAGAATAACCATATGATCCAGAAATCCCACATCTGCGTATATATTTAAAGGATTTGAAATCAATATGTTGAAAAGGTAAAAGGTATTTGTACTCCCATCTTTACTGCAGTACTACTCAGAATAGCCAAAATTTTGAATCAACCTAAGTGTCTACCACTGGATGAGTGGATTATGGAAATATTGTGTAAATACACCACACAATACTATTCTGCCTTAAACAAACAAAAAATTCTGTCATTTGTGACAACCTGGATGAACCCAGAGGATATTATGCTAATTGAAATAAGTCTGGTACTGAAAGACAAATACCACATGACCTCACTAATATGTAAAATCTTAAACCATGGAACTCGTAGAAGCAGAAAGGAGAATGGTGGTTTCCAGAGTCTGGGAGGTGGTGGTAATGTGGAGATGTTGGGTCAAAGGGCATAAAGTTTCAGTTAGCTAGAAGGATTAGTTGTTTGAGATCTATTTCACAGCATAGTGACTATAGTTGTATAATTCTAAATTGCTAGGAGAGTAAAGTTCAAACGTTATTACCACAAAAATGACAAGTATTTGAGGCACTGGATATGTTAATTATATTTATTTAATATTCTACATTGTATGCATATATAATAACATCACATTGTATATACAATTATATTTTGTCGATTCAAAATTTTAGGAAAGGAATATAAAATGATGACTCTGAGACAATGTCCAAATAAGGTACTAAACATGTAAGACAATTTTTGAAAGGTTAGATTTTTTTCCTAAAACTTTTACTGGAAAAAAAACATTATTTAGCAGAGTTGGAGAGATGGAATAGCATCAGCATTATGTAAATGATGGGAGGAGACATCAAATCAATTTTTTACTAGTAAAGCAGTAAAAAAAGGTTATAGCTTAGAAAAAGCAAATCTTTAGCAAGAGATAGCAGAAACTGAGTGCAATTCAGTAAAGTGAACCCTAATTTATAGATACAATCAGAAGTTATTAACCTAAGGTCCATCCTTTGGGTCCTGTTCCCCGAAATTATATGAAAAAAGTTTGTATTTATTTGCATGTAAGCATTTTACTTTGAAGAAAAGATTCTTAGCTTTCATTAAATTCTCCACTGAGGTTTGTGACCTAAAAATAGGTCAACAACCACTACCACAGCAAAACCACTCTATCCTCAGATTTAATTAAATTGGTTTTTATAAAGGATTTTGGTATTCTCATTTTTTTCCAGTTGGAAACCTCATTTGCTCCCAGGTATTGGTACTCTTTTTCTCTTTTTTTCTGAACTTCTAAAAAGTCTATTTTTTTTTGTTTTTTAGTAAACCAGAAGTCTTTCTGTTTTTGTTTTATACCAAAACACTGTGAAGATTCTGCTCTTTTATCCAGAATTTGAATAGGTTAGAAGGGATCCAATCAATGTTTATATAGCCATACAGAGAGAGGGATTCAAGCTGGCTGACTAGAAGCATCTCAAGCCTGCCTCCTCCACTCAGAGGAACCAGAATATTGTATAAATAGTCACACTTCAAATACATTATCCAAGAGACAATTTTGGAATTCAACAGAGAACTTACAGAGGACAGCAAAACCAGGAAAGAAGGAGGAGAGGCTGTCTCTCTGGCTGGGATTGGCTGGGAGCCAGGAGTAACTTTCTAATGTGGGAAAGGGGTGAGTAAAAGACTTCTAGCAGTCCGTGATGGAGTCATCCTCACCGTGGAATCTTGCAGTCCTGGCCACAGGAGAACCCCTGAACCCACCCAACTCCTGAAACTAACATGGGAAGCTGCTGGGAGACCAGCAGACAGAACTGCTCCAGTGGGGGAGCTCAGGCTGTGTCCCACACCCTTTCTAAGACCTAAGTGGCTACAGCAAGGTACCATTTTTGAAATTAACCTCTGGCAAACAGAATGCTGTCCTGGGACTCAGGGGCACTAGGACTGGGGCATTGTGAATAATCAAACTGTCACTGACAGTAGAGTGAGCTTGGAGTGCTCCCACAGCTGGGGCTAGGAAGCAAGCAAGGTATTGCATGCAACATTTGAAACTAACTAAAGGAGCTGCCAGGAGACCATGGAATGGAACTGCTTTGGGGAGGAAGATTGTACTGGGCCCCACATTCTTTCTGAGACCCATGTGACGAGAGAAAGGAGCCATTTTCAAAACTAGCCTCTGGCAAACTGCACACTGTCTGGGACCCAGTGGCACAACAGACCACAATGGAATAAAACTGAAATCAATAACAAGAGGAACCTTGGAAAATAAACAAACACATGGAAATTAAATAGCATGCTTCTGAACAACCAATGGGTCAATGAAGAAATTAAGAAAGAAACAAAAATTTCTTGAAACAAATCAAAATGGATATACAATATACCAAAATCTACAAAAGCAGAAACAGTAGTAAGAGAAAAATTTATAGCAATAGATATATATATATGCATATCAAAATAGTAGAAAGACTTCAAATTAACAACCTAATCATGCACCTCAAGGAACTAGAAAAGCAAGAACAACAAAACCCAAATTTAGTAGAAGGAAAGAAATAAAGATCAGAGTAAAAATAAATTAAATAGAGACAAAAATATAGAAGATCAAGGAAATGAACAGTTGATTTCTTGACAAGATAAACAAAACTAAAGAACCTTTAGCTAAATTAAGAAAAAAAAAAGACCCAAATAAATAAAATCAGAAATGAAAAAGGAGACATAATAACAGAGACCTCAGAAATACAGAGGATTGTTAGAGACTATTATAAACAACCATATGCTAACAAATTGGAAAACCTATGAGAAACAGATAAATTCTTGGACACACACAACCTACCAAGATTGAACAATGAAGAGATTGAAAACCTCAACAAACCAATAATAAATAATGAAATAGAAGCTCTAATAAAAAGTCCCCCATCAAAGAAAAGCCTAGAACCTGATGGCTTCAATAATAAATTATACTAAACACGTAAAGAAAAACTATTACCAATATTACTGAAATTCTTAAATAAAAATGAAAAGGAGGAAATATTTCCAAATTCATTCTATGAAGCCAGCATTACCCTAATACCAAAACCAGACAAAGACACAATGACAGCAAAAGGGAAAACTACAGACAAATATCCCTGATGAACATAGATGTAAAAATCCTCAACAAAATGCAAACAAACTGAATCCAACAGTACCTGAAAAAGATAATATACCAGGACAAGGTGGAATTTATACCAGGATGCAAGCATAGCTCACCATATCCAAATTAAATGTGATACATCACATCAACCAGAATGAATGACAAAAATTATATGATCATCTCAATAGATACAGAAAAAGCAATTGATAGCATCTAACATCCCTTCATGATAAAAAAATCTCTCAACAAACTAGACATAGAAGGAAAACACCTCAATATAATAAAGGCATAGATGACAGACTTACAGCTAACAACATACTGAATGGGAAAAGTTGAATGCCTTTTTTCTTTCCTCTAAGAACTGGAACAACATATGGATGCCCGCTTGTATCACTCCTATTCTACATAGTACTAGAAGCCCTAGCCATTGCAATCAGGCAAGATAAAGTAGTAAAAGACATCCACACTGGAAAAGAGAAAGTCCAGTTGTCCCTCTTTGCTGATGATATGATTTTATATCTAGAAAAAACTGAAGACCCCACCAAAAAAAAAAAAAAAACCAAGAAAAAAGAAGCCAAAAAGCAAACAACAAACCCTTAGATTTGATCAATGAATTCAGTAAAGTTGCATGATGCAAAATCAATATGCAAAAACTAATAGCATTTTAATACACCAATAACAAACTAGTCAAGAAAGAAATCAGGGAAGCAACTCCATTTACAACAGCACAAAACAAAACAAAGCAAAACACTGTGGAATAGGGGAATAGGGGAAAGGAATTCCTCAAAAACTGATTCATGTGATTAACTGTACACCTCAGTAAATTCACTGAAAATCATTTAATTGTACACTTAAAATGGAGTGTTGGTTGTACGTAGATACAGTTGGAGCACTATGTATGTACTTT
>CAUYRT010094172.1:0-12769 GCA_963574885.1 Lepilemur ruficaudatus | reverse complement strand
GAGAGAGCAGGCCCAGGACGCCGCGTAGGAAAACGGGGAGCCCCTTTGTACTTTGGCGCCTTCTGCTAGAGACTTACTTCAAAAATGTTCAAATTCTTAAAGTATATAGAAAAAATTAGCTGGGCATGGTGGCGCGTGCCTGTAGTCCCAGCTACTCGGGAGGCTGAGGCAGGAGGATCGCCTGAGCCCAGGAGTTGGAGGTTGCTGTGAGCCAGGCTGACGCCACGGCACTCTAGCTTGGGCAACAGAGCGAGACTCTGTCAAAAAAAAAAAAAAAGTTCTAATTGTAGAAAAAACTGGGGCTGAAGGGGGAAGACGTTCCCTTTACACAGCTTTCAGTCACTCCTGGCGCCTCCTTTCCAGCTGGGACCCTCTCTGCACGCTCAGTGCCTGGATTTCCCTCAAGCATTGCTGTGGCTCAACCCCCACAGCTTGATACATGGTCATTATTTTTTCATTGAAAACATCATTTTAATATCCTAGAAACACACCTACCTGTTATTAGCATAGATTTCATATTCCAAGTGTCCAGGTTTTTTTGTTTGAGAAGTCCTAGTGCATACAGGTGATTGGTTTTTATATTAATTTCCTCATGGCCTTATGTTTGATAAGTTATGACAAACACTTTGTGTTATTTCAGCAACACCCAATTTAGGATGGTTTAACATGGAATCCCAGTTTTTGATGTTCGTACGAGGAATGAATGTTTTGGTCATTTCTCTGGGAGTCTTATGATCATGACTATTCGGGGACTGCAGCCAGTGTGAAAACTTTGCGACCACGCCTGGCCATGGGCACGACTAGCCAGCCTGGGGAGCAGGCCCCCAGACGGCAGGCGAGGGTCGTGGAAGGGTGGTGGCACGAGCTCCCTCTCTCGTAGCATCTGGAAACAGAGGCATCCTCATACACAGCTGGAAGGAGGAGCATTCCTGAGACAGATGGTCCTAACTGCGGGTGTATTTCGAAGGATTCGGGAGCCATAATGGGTGTTGTCGCCTGCTGTATGGATGATTGGTCAGAAACAGAAAGATGTCTTTAGTGCGAATGTCGTTGAGCTTGGATCTCATATTTCAGGTCCGTGGACCTAAGTACCGGTACGCGGCCTGTTAGGGACCAGGCTGCAGAGCTCCGCTGTCCCCCTGCCCACCGTGGAAAAAACTGCCTTCCATGAAACCAGTCCCTGGTGCCAAAAGGCGGGGAACTGTTGTTTTAGGTGATCTCAGCTAGTCTGGTTCATGAAGAAAAATTACCCCAAAGGAGTATTCATTTTCATGGATTTTATATTAAGTATTTGGTTATGTACTTGGTAAAGTTTATAATTTTTTTTCATGATGAGCTTAGACATTGTCATTGTAAGAAGTGAGTTTCTATGAACAGAACCCCAGTACACAGCATTTTACCTATGGGAAATAAAGTGGCCCAACTTTTTATTTGAGAAAAACTTTTTTTTAAACTTAATGCCATGTCAATTTAATTAGTAATTATGGTAGTGGTGTGAAACTTCATTGTTTGGGGTGTTGTGTTCTATCGTGCGGCTTCTAGGAGTCCTGCTGCGCACCTGTTTCTTGAGTTTCTCAGCATATTCCTTTTGTACGTTTTGTTCATAATTTGGACTACACATTCGTGTATACATTTATTCAGGTTTTTTCATTGTTTTATGTGCCTTTTATCTCAATGTGGAGTCATTCCTGCACATGTTCCATTTCAGTGCTTATTTTGTTTTGTCCTGTGTAGTTTTTTTTTACTCTGCAAAATTTGGCTGAGCTCAAATCACATTGCATTGGAGTAAGAGGGAATCCACTCATTCTTCCTTAAACTTATGCCAATTTTTGCTGCTATTGTTGGGTATTTTCTTAATTTTAGGATTTGCTTTTTTTCTGTCTTAATGGGATTTCTTTAAGGGAGCGATTCCCAGAAGTTTTATATTTCAGTGGGGTTTTTTTGGCTTAAAATCAACTTTCTTTTTATAATACAAGCTGTATCCTTATACATGTGTTTGTGTATATCTGAGTCCCCTGTTGTTTCATTTTAGTCTCTTCTGGTCTTATATTTTGTCCCTCATAGGTAGTGCACAGTTGGGTCAGACTGCAGCGGCTCCCCTGGTGTAGCCTGGGATGAAGTCCACTCACTCGGTCACACGGCCAGGCCCCCCGCGCCTGGCCTTTGTTTACTTCTGCAGGGTTAGTTCTGATTGCAGGCACACATAGCAAATCATGCAGCATTTTCAATTATTTTATTAAATGTCTGCCTCTTCCCTTAGGCACAATTATTTTATTTATCCATTTTGGAATCCTGTGACTCACAGTTTATAGAATGTAGTAGGTGTTCAGTAGGTGCTTACCTGTCTGGATACCTACAAAAGTTGTATTGGACTTTTTTCCCTCAACTCTAAGGGGCCAGGCAAACGTGATGGCGTACAAATTAAGTTGGTAAGATAGAGCAGTGCTCACTCTGTTGTCATTTGAGAAAACCATTTCTTCAAGTGTAGGGGGTATCTCTTTTTAAAAAAATATATACATTTTTAATGTATATTAAAGTTTTCAAAAGCTTAGTGTTGTCTCTAGCAGACTGTAAGCTCCTTGAGGCTAAGGCCGTGTCTTAATACTCGCTCTGTTTCATCTACTTTGTGCCTACATGAGCAATAGGTCCTCTGCACTTGCCGATTATGAAGAAAGCAGAGGAGTAAGTGTGTCTCCTGGCTGTCATATGAGTTAAAAAGTCTGTGTCTGCCATTATATTAGACTAGGAGCTTTTTTAGGTTCCAGAGCATATTGTGTTTATCTTGGTAGCCACAACATGTAGCACAGTATCTGAATTTCAGTAGGAATTTGGTAACTCTTGGTAGCTATGTTGGTTAATCTCCTTGGAAGAAAAGAACTTTATAAGCTATAAATGCTAAATAATGAGATTGTAAATTGACTGGTCCCACAGGCTGCATGCATTTGAAAAGTTATTGTTATGTGGATGCAAAATTGTTAAGATCTGATGTCCTCAGATGGATGTCTTCACTCAAACGATGCATGTTCCTTTAATTTATTAAGCAAAGAGCATCTCTCTCCTTTCCCTTTCCTGCAGGTTGCCATGGCTGCTGTTGACAGCTTCTACCTCTTGTATCGGGAAATTGCCAGGTCTTGCAACTGTTATGTGGAAGCTCTGGCTTTGGTTGGAGCCTGGTATACGGCCAGAAAAAGCATCACCGTCATCTGTGATTTTTACAGCCTGATCAGGCTGCATTTTATCCCTCGCTTGGGGAGCCGAGCAGACTTGATCAAGCAGTATGGAAGATGGGCCGTCATCAGTGGTAACCTAATTTAAAATCAAGATGATCTTTTCTGTTTAAGTTGTATTTTAAGTCAGATGCATTTTCAAGGAGCTGTTGAATTTAATGTGATGTTTTCATGGGAACATACTGATAAAAAAAAATAAAATGTATGGCTCCTGCTCTGATTGTGTTCACATTTTCTTACTGCCCTCATCTTAGGAAGAACTTGCCCTGTGATTTGTATCCCCCTAAATCTGCCGCTCCTATTCCTGGGCCTACTCCGGGTCCACTTCCTACCCCTTCTCTTTGCCTTTTGCTCTCCGTTTCAAAATTGTCCCTTGAAACCGCTTTCAGAAATGCATTACCTGTTTTGAATTTTATTTTAGTTTATCATTGTTTCCCAGAAAAGCCAGATAGAATTTTGCACACAGATTCCTGCTGCGTCCCATGACCCATATGGTGAATGTGAAACAACTCCTTGTCAGGGTGTCTGGGAGAGTGTTCAGCAGGCCTCATGCACATTATCGATGCAGCATTGGCCCTGACTCGTAACCACTAGAACTTGCTTCATTTCCAGTGTGAATTTTTCTCTGATTAAACCTGGCAGTGGGGTATTTAAGCTCCTTTTTAAAGGTCACACCACGGAGCATACTCACTTTTCCTGGCTTGCGTCGCAGGTGCCACCGATGGGATTGGAAAAGCCTATGCTGAAGAGTTAGCGAGCCGGGGTCTCAATATCATCCTGATCAGTCGGAACAAAGAGAAGTTGCAGACTGTTGCTAAAGACATAGCCGACACCTACAGAGTGGAAACCGATATCATAGTTGTGGACTTCAGCAGGGGCCGGGAGATCTACAACCCGATTCGAGAAGCCCTGAAAGACAGAGACATTGGCATCTTGGTAAATAACGTGGGCGTGTTTTATCCCTACCCCCAGTATTTCACTCAGGTCTCCGAGGACAAACTCTGGGATCTCATAAATGTGAACATTGCCGCCGCTAGTTTGATGGTCCATATAGTGTTACCGGGCATGGTGGAGAGAAAGAAAGGTGCCATCGTCACGATCTCTTCTGGCTCCTGCTGCAAGCCCACTCCCCAGCTGGCTGCGTTTTCTGCTTCTAAGGTCAGGTATTACTTACTGGAAAATGAATCCCTAATGTAGTAGAATGCTAACAATTGCTTGGTCTGATTTGTTAAGCTATTTGTCAGAAACTCATGTTTGCTTATACTGTATTTTTTCCTAATAAGCAAGTTTTTTTCTCCTAAATTTTCTTTTAAGTTACCCCAAATTAAAAGTCTTTTCCTCCCCTCTGTTTTAACAGGCTTATTTAGACCACTTCAGCAGAGCACTGCAGTATGAATACGCTTCTAAAGGAATCTTCGTGCAGAGTCTCATCCCGTTCTGTGTAGCTACAAACATGACTGCACCTAGCAGCTTCCTGCATAAATGCCCCTGGTTGGTGCCTTCGCCAAAAGTATATGCACATCACGCTGTTTCTACCCTTGGAATTTCGAAAAGGACCACAGGATACTGGTCCCATTCTATTCAGGTAGAATGGTAGAACTGTGTTTTCAGGGCTTGTTATTAAATTAATGCATTGCAAACCTTTTTAAATGATACGTAGGAATCTGATTGATGCCTGATGTGGAAAGATGAGAATTGTAAATTCCAATTTTTAAACCTGACACTCTTAATGATTTTGGTTAAGACACTAAATTCTCTTTTATAGGATAATTAAAAATTTTCAAAAGTCCAATCTACACGGCATCAAAAAGATAAAATATGCTGCTTTAATATAAGTGGATGATAGGAGAATGAAAATACTAAGTATATATATATATATACACACACATATATGGGAATTTCGAAGTAAAAAAAGATTTTAGTAATGGTTGAGGGGTATCACTAAGTAAATAGTATAATCCACAAAAACATAAAACAGGTGTGTATTGTATGTAATAACCATTATGTCAAATAATATCTCAGTATATTCTCGGGCTCCTTTGTTCAAGAAACATAGAATGTTTTCTATTTTATTTATTTATTTTTTTAATGATACATTCTGTGAAATGAGTTGTCAGGCCATTTCATTGTTGTATGGACATGACAGAGTGTACTTACATAAATCTAGATGGTGTGGCCTACTACATGCCTAGGCCATGTGACACAGCCCATAGCTCCTAGGACCCAAACCTCTTCAGCAAGTTACTGTATGGAATACTGTAGGCAGTATTTTTTTAAGTTTTTTCAGGCATGACAAAGATTTGGGTCTTCTAGTATTTTAAAAAATAACTTTGTTAAATATTTGAAATTGTGATTCTAAGTATTAGTGAGAAAACTCAATAATTTATTAAACTTTGTGTTTCTTCATCTTGTATAGTAAATGCATGTGCCCTAGTTTAGATTTTTTTCCTTTAATATTTGGAGTTTTCTTAATTACCAAACAAATATTTTGGGGACTGTTTTGCATAAAGATTATTAGATTTACCACTACTAAATAAATAAGTAAATCAACAGTTAATTTTTACTTTTATGAAAAGATCTGGCTAACGATTTCTTTAATAAGAAGCAGTTTTATTTAAATGGTTGTTTCCACGTCCTTTAATTACTTGAGGAAAGCAGAGAAACCTAAAAAGTAGTGTTAGAAGCCACTGACTATGAAGTTTTCTTAGAATTGAAGCTATAATGAGGATGGGGTTTAGATGGAGTGGATATTTTAACTATGTTTATAGAACAACAACATTTTAATCACAATTAAAACTTTGTTCACACTGATGAACTTTTCTTGAGAATGTATTTTTCTACCAAGAAATTCTGTTAAGGTGATTTAATTCCTAGAGTAGTGTTCTGTGTAAAGTTGTTAAAACTTTCCATTTTTTTCTATTTTTATTTTGTCAAATTATTTTCAACCTTACCAATTTTTTTTACAGTTTACAACAAAGATTTGAGTCATCAATCGCTATTTGTCCATAATGGATTTCTCTGATAGCTTTTGCTACAGTGATTTTTCTTTTGTAGTTATCATTTCTTCTGAATACAATTTGCCCAAGTTGCAGAAATCTAAATTTTATCACGATTTCAATCCTGTCAATCTTTAGCCTATAAGAAAGAAGTTTGATATGTCAAACATGATATGAAGTTTTATTTTGTGCCATTTATTCCAGTTACTCTCTTACATTGTGAATTAAATAAGAATGATAGTGTATACTTATTTCTTGGCAAGATGTGACGATAGATTGAATATGAATGGCTGGAGGAAAGGAAGCACAAAATACACTCTGAGGTTCGTAGCTTCAGAAAGTCAGCGGTGCCGTTTACTCAGATATTAGGGTAGGATCTTATGCAGAATAGATGTTCAGTACTGTGGCATCTCAGGAATTTTTCCTTTGTTGTATTTAATGTGATGAGTGGATGTCTGTTAGATTAAAGCATATGCTGATCTGTGGACTTGTTCCTTTGGTGTTTTGGGTTCTAACCTTATAACCTTTGTCTCTTTCATTTTTAGTTTCTTTTTGCACAGTATATGCCTGAATGGCTTTGGGTGTGGGGAGCAAATATCCTCAGCCGTTCATTACGTAAGGAGGCCTTATCCCACAAAGCATGAATCTGAGTGCTCGTTTGAGAAGTTTCGCCAGCTCTTGGGAATCTACAGTATTCTGACATTTGGAAAAACATATTTAATTTATGTTATGTATTTTTTTTTGTTACTGATTATTTAGCATACTGTTGGTTCATCATTTGTAAAGCAAGCATGATACTCTCAGAGAGTGCTGTGAAACACCTCAAGGGACGTGGACGGCACAAGAGTCAGTAGCAGCCAAGGCATAGGCGCTGACTGAGGAATCGTAAATTCATTTCCATGTTTGTTTCCTAAGCTAGTCAAACACTGTATAATTTATGTTGTTCTAGGAGCCACGGCAATCTAATATTGAAATATACTTATGACTCATCAGCTCTTAAAAAAATAGATTTTTTTTTTTTAAGGAAAATGGCCTATTTCACTGGATGAAGTATGGTTTTCAGATGTTCATGGGAAACAACTATTGAGAGTGTTATTTTATAACTAAGATTGCTGATATTAGCCATAAAAGTCTGTGTGTATTATAGTGCATAGCTCTAGTTGTTTGTTATAAAAATGCTGCACTTCAACTGATATTTCATTAGAGAACTCTGTGTGTGTATGTATGTGTGTGTGTATGTGTGTATGTGTGTGTGCAACTTTATGGTTACATTACAAAGATTTTTTTGTCAAGATGACTTAACATGGAAACTTATGGGGTATTAAAAATCTAGATTATTCCTTTTAATACTAAACAAGCCTACCAAATTTTGTGCTATAGGTTTGCCATGTATAATATTACTACATTATGTTTTTGGTTTTTTCCCCCAAATCTACTATGGAATGAATTCATTCCTCGATTTGGATATGTAATGGGTAACCTGAAGTCATCTTTTGACTTATAAAGTAATTATTGTGGATAAGTAGTGATTTCTCAGCCTGTGACCCATTTTATAACTGAAATTTAGCCCTGTAGAGCTTGTTGTATCTGGTTTTCATACATTTTTCTATGTAATATTATTCCATTCCAGTAGCATTATTAATATAAACATCAAGTATTTATGGAATAGTAGTTAAAAATAGACAAATTGTGTGTGTGATATGATGTACTGTCAAAATAATAAGTTAGAAACTCATTCTTGGTTCATGTAATGAATTTATGCATTATAGTGAATATTTTATTGGTGTGAAGATAATTATGCACAAACTCCCACAAAGTGGGTTAGCATTGAAACCTACTGTGAAATGTCTTTAGTTCAGGTCCTGTAAAACCAACCATTTTTGAGGAGCACCTTCCTAGTGCTTTGACAGCTGTCAGTCACTATATGAATATGACAGTGTGTGCATATTTAAAATTCAGAGCTTAGCATTGTGATGCTGACGCAGCAGCTAGGAAATTGGTTGAAAGCCTGGACTCCTGTGCATTGTTTTCTGGGGAGGTGATGTTCTGTTACGAGCAGGCCTCAGCACGCTTTTATGTTATGCACTCAGTTTTCCCCGGGACGTTGCCTACAGTATTTCCAGATGTGACTTGGCTTAGATTAGTGGTCAACCTCAGAAGCTCTTCCACTCCTAGATCATGTCTTCAAAACATAAGATGTGAAAAACTACATGCTTGGAGATACCGTGTAACACCTCTTGACATCATGCCACATTGACATGAACTTTAACTGATGTGTAGTACACAGTAGCAACTTCACGTAAAAATGTTGCCAGATAGTTATATGTAAGGTTATGTGGTCCAGTAATGTCTTAGATTTATAAATGTTATGGAATCATTGTGACGTAATGAGAATTAGTAAACACACCTTGTCAGTGATGTTTTAAAATTCTCCCCTTGGGAGGACAGGTAAACGTGCTTAATTGGTGCAAATTGGTGCAAAGTTGTCCGTAGCTTTAGTGAAATATCAAGACTGAGAATCTCCTTAGGTTTTCTAGCTTCCATAAAATGCTTTTTTCCCCCTCAGAGTTCATCTGAAAGATAATTGGACCACTGTGGACAGGGTTTTTGATTAAGAATGTGGGAAATATGAACTTTTGAAAATTAATCTGTGAATTGAAAATTTAACAATAAAAGCAGTTGCTTCTGTTACCTTTGGAAAAGGTTTTATTCCAAATGTTTGTAAGTTGGTTGTTTGGAATGAGAGATACATTTTTCCTCTCATAGAATGATTACAAAAAATTAACTTGTGAACACCTGTGGTCATAATTCATTAAAAGCTGATACTTCAGTAACACACAATATGCCTCGTAAGTCTTTTTTAAAAATTTGAGATGGGGGTCTTGCTATGTTGCCCAGGCTGGACTCGAATTCCTGAGCTCAAGTGATCTTCCCGCTGAGTAGCTGGTTCTATGGGCAGGCACCATTGCACTTGACTGTCTAGTAAGTCTTCAAAGCTACTAAGTTGATTTTTTTTTTTTTTTTGAGACAGAGGACTGCTCTGTCACCCTGGGTAGAGTGCAGTGCTGTGATCATAGCTTACCATAATCTCAGACTCCTGCTCCCAAGTGATCCTCCTGCCTCAGCCTCCCAAGTAGCTGGGATTATAGGCACATGCCACCACACCCGGCTAATTTGTCTGTTTTTAGTAGAGACGGGGTTTCACTCTTGTTCAGGCTGGTCTTGAACTCCTGCCTCAGCCTCCCAGAGTGCTAGGATTACAGGTGTGAGCCACCGTGCCCAGCCTAAGTTGACTTCCTGATCATTCTCCTGTTAGGTTGAGTAAGATGAAGGTTGATTTGATCATTGAATTTAACAATGTAGAGATCACTGGGGATTTTCCATGAGCCATGTCAGTCGAGTGGTGGGGGTGAAAGCTAGATTGTCGTGGGTTTAAGAAAGCATAGGAAGAAAAAGAGAGCAAATAGAGACAGCTCTTAGGAGACTTTTTTTTCCTAAACTCAATTACTTACAGTCTTGTCACATATGGGAACCAGAGGGTTAGGCGGTATGTCCTCAGTCTTTACATTCTGCATCCTCCAAAACCAATTTGGTCAGTCATTGTCTCTCTTTGTTTCAGTATTGGCTCACCTGTTATTTTTTTTCTTAAGATTCACATATGTTTAAAGCCAAGGAAAGGATAGCCCCAAATTTGATAGAAATACTATGTAATTCCTATGGTGGAGTTGGGAGGGAAGGGGGCACACGCTATTGATTCTATACCCAAACATGTCCAGAAATAACTTACACAGCAGCCCCCACCTGCAAGGTTGATGTAGCTCTCTGCCCAGCTCCCAGTGTTAGGGGCATGTTACAAAAACAGCACCATGGGAGCAAACCAGGCCTCGGGGCTGGTGGGGTTGAGAGGCCCACCAAGCCAGGGAGCAGGGGGCTGTGAGGAGGCCTTGAGGTGGTAGCAGCTTGTCCACCATGGAACGGGTGTAGTGGAGCCAGCTGGCCAGCCCCTTGCAGCAGCCATACTCCTCTAGTAGGCTCAGGTGGTACATGCTGTTGTCAAACAGCCCATACCTGAGGCCATACCTGTCAGGCCACCCTCTTGCTGACCCAGAAGATGGGGTGCAGGTGGGATCCTCAGCCTCCTCTTGCCTCATCAGCCCTCACTCAGAGGGCCTGGAGACACTGACGCAGTGTGGCTGCTCCTGCATGCCACCAAGGTGGCATCGACTGTCTCACCTGTTTCCCAAGTCTCTGGTTCCTTTATTTCGTGGGGTGGTTTGGCAGGAGGTTCTTCATGCCTTTATTGAGGACCATGAGAAGCTTCCAGTTGCTGGGGTGCAGGCTGCTGGGAGGGCTTGAGAACCTCAGTGGAATGATGAGGCAGGGGCGGGGAGACAGCTCCTTAGTGGTTAGGTAGGCAGTAGGATCCGTCTGAAGCCTCTGTCTGGATAAGGGAGGTGGCCATGGTTGAAAGGCTGGGGAATACTGTGTTTATTCTTCTTAATCTGGAGGTAGGTTTCTTTTAGACAAGAGGTCTCAAAAAGTGGTTTGCCTGCTACCAGGTTAAGCACAATGACCGAGTGGGCCACACGTGCTTAAAACTGCCCTTCGTTGCTCAGCACCTCGGGAGCTACGTCCTTAGGAATCCCTCTCAGGGTTAGTCTCTCTCTGCTCCCCGTCTTGCTTGACTTTGGTTGCCAGTCCTGGATCCCGTTTTCACTTCCAGATCCTCGTTCAGGACGACGTCCAGCTTGAGGTCCTGGTGAATAACCTGCTCTCGGTGCAGGCACTGGCAGCCAAGGATGGTCTGTCTCCGGCAGTAGTGCCCTTGGGCTCGGTCAGTACTTTCCTCTTCTTGTGCAGCTCCAGGAGAGACCTCAGGTGGCAGAGCCAACACCACAAACACGAAGTTGATGTCCTCAAAAAAGCTGTGGAAACCTAAGGCGTGCTGGTGGGCGAGGCTGCAGTGAATGGATATTGCCATGGACGTTTTCTCCTTCCGATGGGGACTGAGCAGCAGAGACATAGGCATGATTTTGCGTTCCTTGCCTCCAAGATTTTGAAACTTTTGGCAAAGCTGCCCTTGCCCAAAAAACTGCCTGCATGTAGCGTGGCTGGCTGCACAGGTCCACTAGGACCTCTGGGATCTCTTTCACTGGTGGATCAGCTGTCCTGACCCTAGGAGCCACAACTTCAGGGAGGCTTTCCCCAGATCAGCTGGTGCCTGCACCATCGGCTATTATTCTTTAAAATAACATTTGAATGAAGATTTACCTTATGGAATTGCAAGTGCTTTATTTTGTACACATGCATGAGTTTAGGAAGTTATTTTAGAGCCCAGAGTGGTAGAAAAACCACTGGTGGTAGACCAGGATCCTGTAGCTCCGCCTGTCTTGGTAGATCTCCAGGTGACTTCTCTCTCCCATGCCCAGCCCCCTTCAGTTCATAGGCATTCTCAGGAACCGGCCAGCCATATTACTCTCTTGCCTGCTTTGAGGCTTCACTGTCACATGACAAGGGTGTTTGCAATTCACTAGTCTACCCCAGTTCCTAACAGCAGGGCATAGTGACTACGGGGCTGTTAAAAGGATCCTGAGCAAGATCAATTTACCCAAAGTTAAAACAAAATGACACAGTCAAGTTTAAGATCAGATGTATTATGTGGTGGCAGAAGGAAGTGTCTCATTTGGAAGGTTTGCAAATGCAAAAAGTCAAGAATTCTCCAAAAATTTAATAAAATCATATGAGATCTGAGACAGGAAAGGACTTAAGAATCCACCACCATTTATTGAATCTTATGTGAGCCAGGCACATTATGTGTGTGTTTCATTTAACCCTCATCCTGTAAGTGTCAGTGTCCCTATCTTTGGGGTGAAGAAGCTGGTTAAACAACTTGCTCAATATTACAAAGTAGATGTCTGCAGTGGGATATGGTAATTGTAATTCTGTATTTACCCATTATATTAAATCAGTTTTGTAAGATCCTGTTAAAGGGAAGACGAAACACTGATTTCTTGTCATTGGTGCCATTCAGCATTACTATGGTGCGGTGGAAAGTTCAGAAAAGATACAAAACGGTTCTGACTCTAGCACATCATTGCCCACTAGCATTCCCTAAAAATGCTTTCAGCCCCTCAGTTTTGCCCAGTACCAAGGGTGGGCTGGCTCAACATTTAGACTGAAAACAACTTGAGATTCTAGTATCTGAGTCTCCCAGATTTTTTTTTTTTTGAGACAGAGTCTCTGTTGCCCGGGCTAGAGTGCCGTGGCGTCAGCCTAGCTCACAGCAACCTCAAACTCCTGGCGATCCTCCTGCCTCAGCCTCCTGAGTAGCTGGGACTACAGGCATGCGCCACCATGACCGGCCTATTTTTTCTATATGTATTTTTAGTTGGCCAATTAATTTTTTTTCTATTTTTTAGTAGAGACGGGGTCTCGCTCTTGCTCAGGCTGGTTTAGAACTCCTGACCTTAAGCGATCCTCCCCCCTCGGCCTCCCAAAGTGCTAGGATTACAGGCGTGAGCCACAGCGCCCGGCCTCTCCCAGATA
>CAUYRT010094171.1:0-14030 GCA_963574885.1 Lepilemur ruficaudatus | reverse complement strand
ATGAATTAACAAGACAACCAGGGCTGGAGTCGGACCGAGGCTTGGAGATAAAAGTGCTCTGTGTGCTAATTAGGCCAGTGGGTCCTTTTGGAGCCAAACCCAGCACAGAGGTGTTGGGGGGCAGGAGAGAGTGGCAGTAAGCCCCGGGGTGAGCTGCACCGCCATTACTTTGCTGTGAGACTCATGCAAGTCACTCCCCGTCTTTGAGCCTCAGTTTCCCCATCTATGAAAATTCAGCAATCTCCAAGTTGCCTCCCAGGTTTCATGTGCGTATTTAGGTGTGCTTACATGTTCAGTGTGTGTGTGTGTTGGATGAGTTTAAGAAAGTAGGTGCGTAAATGTAAGGGCTTATCATGCCGGCTAATTGGGGTTTTCATCAAAAGCTCTTTGTGCATCCAGACAAGGTGTTTTGCTCATGGTCCTGGCTTCGGGGGTGTGTCCTGCGCAGTGGGGGGTGGGCAGCTCTGTTGAGCGGCGTGTGGGTTCTCGGCCCGGCTGGGTTTATAGACTGGGACACCTCACAGGTTGGCCACGAGGGCCCGACGTCCCTGGTTGCCACCCCCTCTCTATAGATGAGCACATTCAGGCCAGAGTGGGCTGTGACTTGTCAAAGTGACACACACCTGACTTCCTTTCCCACGTGCAAGCCCCAGCTTCTGCAGGGGGACAGAACTGTTCTAAGGTAGCAGAGCAAGTCTTCATTCAGAAAGCACCTACTGGGTATCAATCCCCATGCGAAAAAGATGACAAAAGACACAGCCCCTGACCAGGAGGAGTTCCCTGAGTCTCTTTCCAGTAACAGTTCTAATTACTTCCATCTCAGGCCAGGTCCCCGAGCCCACTCCCCCAACCCTCCTCTTCCCTTCTAATCCAGGTAGTGTGGGGAGGGGACGGACGAAGGGGAGGAGGAGAGCTAGCACTCACAGGGAACGAGCGATGCACCAGGCACTGCCTTTAACATTCCATGTGCATTTACTCATTTAGTCATCACAGTGACTCTGCAGGTAGCCACCATCATCACCATTCCCATTACACAGATGAGAAAACTGAGGCACAGGAAGGTTAAAGAGATCGCCCAGGGCCACAGTCAGCCAACGCAGCACACAGCTGCTAACATAGATATTCTGGCCCCCATGCTGCGGAGAAACCCCCAAAGTGCTGACCGGCCCTGGCCCGTGAAACTGCTGTTCCTCCGGGGCCTCAGGGCCCCCCGACCCTGGCAGCGCAGAGGTGGGGCTCTGTGACCTACAGCTGATGCCAGGCCCTGTCCTACCTCCAGGGCCCCCCACCCCCACATCCTGACCTCTGGGCTCCAGCCCCTGCCTCCCTCTCCCCTCTGCACCCTGCTGCGGTGCCCCCCACCCACCGCAGACCCTGCCACGGAGCCCAGTGATGGCGATCGCCCCTTCTAATTGCAGCCGCGCTCCCAAAGCCACGTTCGGTTATCACAGAGGGTGCAGATCTCGCAGCTCAGCCTCCTCGGTCCCAGGCCCTCGGGGCCAGCTCAGGAACGGAGGGAATTAATTACATTTCTCCCATCCCCTTCTTTTAAAGTAGGGGAGCGCGCTGTCGCGTCCCGGGGGAGGGGGCGGCAAGCAGGGGCTGTGGAGGGGGGGCCCCACCCCAAACCAGCAAGACTCTCCCCAGCAGGCAGAAGGCAGGGTGAGCTGGCCCTTATTGATTTAGTCTGGTCGAGGCTGGGACTGATTTGGAGCGGAGCGAGGGGAAGGGGCTGGGGGCCGGGGGTGGGTACTGAGGGGGTGCGGGGAGGAGAGGAGAGGAGGGGTGGCTGTCAGTCAGCCTGACGGACAGCCCTGAGATTTGCCTTCAGATAAATCCTTACAGATGTGGAGGTCGGTATTGATTTTGAGTTAGTAACGGTAACGTACCAAGAAGTAATACATTAGTGAAAGCAAGGTCACCGGGAAAGAGTAAAACCCACCCGGGGAGAGGTCTCTGCATTCTTGAGGGGGGTGGATTACCGCATCAGACCGGGACTTCCTCAAGTTCAAAAGTTTGCAGGCCCCAGACCTCGGCCGGGCCCCTCATTGTGGATGGCTTCCTACTTCCAGGCATGGAGGGACCCCCGGCAGTCCTGGAGAAGCCAGGGGCTGGCCAGGGCCACGTAGGCCTGAGGACGCCGCACAGTGGGGTTGCCAGCAGCTCCCTGTGCTCTCTGCAGCACAGCCTGCCGCAGGGAAGAGCACAGCTAGCGGTCTGGGACACCTGGGTGCAAATCCCAGCTCCTCCACTTACCAGCTGTGTGACCTCAGGTGAGAATTTTCACTTCCTGGTGCCTCAGTTTCCCCTTCCGCAGAATGGGTGTAGTAATAGCCCATCTGCTCGAGGCATCAGTGAAGTGACCCATGTAACTCAGGGCTGGGGACTTCATCACCAAGGGTCCTCCCCTCCCACCTCTCTCCACTTGGGTTCTGCCCTGCCTGGAGACAGGGGGTTGGATGAAATGGAAGCCCTTTGATCCACAGGCCTCCAGGGAGAGAGTGAGCCATGCTGCCAGCGCCCGTTCACACCTACCCCAGATGTGGATTCGATTTGATGTTCCAGGGCAAATCCCATTGAGCAAATCCCATTACAGCAAAAGCTGCCTGGGCCTGAGCTGTTTCTGAGCTGTCTGTTAACTGCCCAGAGTCCAGGGACTCCTGAGCCACTGGGCACCAGGCAAGCCCCTTCCAGAAAAGACTGCAGGAGGCCTTGCAGCTCCCGGGATTTTTACTCCCGACGCTGACCTTCTTGCTCTTTCTTAAACCTGCTGGGCGTGTCTTGAAGCTCAGCGCCCTTGGTCCCACATACCTCAGGGCCTTTGCGCTTGCTGAGTCCCCTGCTTGGAAAGCTCTTCTGCCACGTCTGCCCAGGGCTGTTCTTTTTGGCCTTGCTGGATATCACCTCTCTGAGGAGGGCTTGCCTGGCCACCCCATGAACCCCCTTATCTTTCCTCCATCACATTTGTCAGTATCAGAAATTACATTGTCTATTTGCTCACTGGTTTGTTGTCAGCGTCCGTCACTAGACCAATAGCTCCAGGAAGGCAGGGGATGGGCGTCATTCATTGCTGTACCCCAGTGCCTGGCTCAGAGTCTGGCACATAATAGGCACTCAGTCAATGCTTGTTCAGTGAATATGCGTGCCTTCAACAGAGCTTTTCCAAGCCCAGGGCACGTAGCAGGCTCAGTGTGGGCACTGGGACCACAGAGCCCCATCCTCCCCTCAGAGAGCTCATAGCCCAGCCCTGACTCCAGCCTGGCACATAGTAGGAAAGTTTTTGTTGAATGAATAAATGAACGAAAGCAGGGTATCTTCAAGAAATAGCACTTTGTTTGCTAGAGCTAGGAGGAAAAGTGCAAGGTATGAAGGGGTGGGAGGAGTTGGGACAGGCAGGTAGAGATCAGGTCACAGGAAGCCTTTTCTGGGAGGTCCTGAGTGGCCACTGATGATTCTTGAGTGGTATCTCAGATTGGTGGCAGTTCCATGCGGGTCTCTGTCTCACAGGGTGAGTCCTGGCTCTGTACACAGCTCTCGGCCTGTCCCGAGCACCCTGCGCTCTCCCTAAGTGCCCCCATTCCTGCCTCCCATCATCCCTTCTGCAGCCGGGGGACGTGCGTCTTGGGGAAGCATCCAGCTGGGCTCTCACCAGGGCTGAGTCCACACCCCAACATTTGTCCTCCTGAGTGAAGGGAACCGGGGCTGTGCGTTCCCTGAGCTCTGAGGCCGTCCTCGGGGCCCAGGCCTCCTTTGAGGGACAGCAAACGGGGTGGGGAGGACATAAGGTCCAGATCGGGACGCTGACAGCCCAGGGAAGCGTTAGAGTCCTGAGTCGGCCTCAGGATCCTGGTTCCCCCGCAGAGCCCTCAGCTGCGGGCATCCCATCATGACAATCGAAAAGCAGCAAACACAGCCTGGCCCCTCACACCCACCCCAGCCCCCGCCGCTGGCCTGCCATAGCAGAGCTGGAGACCCCCACTCCCTGAAACAGCGCTGCCGCCAAAATGGCCCAGCCTCCCGCCTCCCGGAGGGCTTTCTCTCTCCTCCTCGTACACCTATGCCGGTGTCTCTGCCATCTTCATGGGGTCAACGCACCATTGCGTCCCACCTGAATCCCACCGGCTGCAGCGGAGATGAAGGCCAGCCGATGGGGAGCCCTGGACGCGGCGTGGCGAGTTGGCGGGGGAAGGACAGAGGAGGAGGCCCCCAGGGCTGAGGGAAGAGTGCTGGGGCCACGGAAGGAAAACTCAGGCAAAAGCTGTGCTTGGAGTGAGGGGTCCCACCCCACTTACCCCCCCACCTGTCGTGCTACTGCTGGTCCCTGGGGTGACAGCCTCCAAAGGGGTCAGATGCCTGAACTCATCCCCTAGCGGCCGTCTGGCATTTCGCAGGCCAGCCAGGGTCAGGCGTACTGCTCACCTGCGGCGAGATCTGGAGAAGCCACGGTCCTTTGAGGGCCTCAGGTTTTCCATCTGAGAAATGGGCATCGTACCTCTGTCCCACACATCTCTGCAGGGCTTTGGATTGGGAGAGTCAGATGAGTTAACTGCTAAGGGACACCCCCGAAGGCTACACAGCCAGGAAGTGGAGGAGCTCAGTGTCTGTCCTTGGCCAGAGGAATCCTTGTCTATGCCCTCACCCGTGGCCCTGCCCTTATGCCTATGGCAGGGACAAGTCGAATGGTGGAAAAGTAAAATCTTCAGGTGTCTAGTTGGCAAAGAGGCTTGAACGCCCACAGCCTGTGTTCTCCCCGAAGGAGGGGTGTCAGAAAACACAGTGGTGTGCCCAGTGGGGATTGCGACCTGTTCTTCTGCTCGGCGCTGGGCAGATTACCAGCAAAGCTGTCCCCACCTTGCACTCAGGCTGTTCCTCCCATAAGAGGGGGCATTGCCAGGAGGTCACTGGGGCCCTGGCCCCACAGGTCAGGCTCACGAGGACCAGCCTCATGGCCTGTGTCCTCATGGTCTTTGCTGGTTGCCTCCCAACCAGACCCGGGCCTTCCCGTCTCCCCTTCCCACACCGAGGGCAGAGACTGTGGCTCTTTCTCCTCTGAAGTCCCCTGGCCCTGGGCCCTCACCCTCGGGGGGAGCAGAATCACCAGCCGTGAACGTTTGTTGAATGAATAAGTGAGCACCCCCAACGTCTCCATACCAGGTTCTTTAGGCTGAGTTTTTAGAGACAAGCCTCACCCCGTCCATCTGAGTTGTCAGCATGGATGGGGGGGTTCCTGTCTGCTGCCCCGGGGGGCAGGGAAGTGGGTGATGATCACAGACATTGGGGAGCTGGCAGCATCAAACAAAGTTGTCTGGGAGGCTGTTGGAAGGCACTGGCGTGTACTGCGGTGTCATAGGCGCAGGAAGCTGAAGTCCAGAGAAGTCGAGACAGGAGGGAGCCTGGCACCGGAACAGGGGTGAAGCCAGGCAGATCGTAGTCCTGCTCTAACGCGTGTGCTGGGAGATGGGGGCCTCCCAGCCTGATGGGGGAGGCACTGTCCTCTGACCTGGCAGAGCTTCCTGACTGATGGAGAGGCGTTGTTAGCTAGTCAGTTCATGCATGCATTCATTCATTCATGCGTGCATTCATTCATTCAGAAAACAAGCTCATGGTGCTCCTCAGCGCCGGGCCCTGGGGACAGAGAGGGGAGAAAGGCCCTGCTGTGTCCCTGGAGCTCTCAGCCAGGGGTGGCTCCCTGGGTCAGGACTCGAGCAGGAGAAACACTGAAGACCAGTAACCGTCTCACGCACGAGGCGCGCAGACCAGGGAAACTGAGGACCTCAGAGCTGCAGGGACCTCAAGGGAGCACCTCCAGCAAAGGCCTGTCCAGGGCCAGGCTGGCATGGTCCCCATGTGCACTTGTGTTCTGGGGCCCGTCCTCCAGGCTGGCACTGATGGTCTCTCCCCTGCAGGTGATGAGCATCTTGAGCAACCCCAGCGCGGTGCCCCCGCAGCCACAGGCCGACTTCTCCATCTCCCCGCTGCACGGCGGCCTGGACTCGGCCACCTCCATCTCAGCCAGCTGCAGCCAGCGGGCCGACTCCATCAAGCCGGGGGACAGCCTGCCCACCTCCCAATCCTATTGTCCGCCCACCTACAGCACCACCGGCTACAGCGTGGACCCCGTGGCTGGCTATCAGTACAGCCAGTACGGCCAGAGTGAGTGCCCAGGACCCTGGGTGGCCCCCCATCCCTGCCCCCACTCCAAGGGCCTCCTGCTTGTTTGTAGAGACCTGCAAGGTGGTGTTGGGGTGGAGGGTGCCCATTTCACAGATGGGGAAATTGAGGTCCAGCAAGGAGGAACAGTCGACCTAAAATGATACTGAATTGGGCATCAAAGCCAGCTCATCTCCAGGCCAGGTCCCTGCCTCTGCACTTGGGCTCCAAAAGAAACATAATAGAAGCCACAAATGTCATTTAACATTTTCTAGTCACCACATTTTAAAACTAAGAAGAAACACATGGAATTGTTTTTACTAACATATTTTAGTTAACCCAATATATCCAAAAGATGATCATTTCAACATGCAATCCATACGCAATTATTAATGGGACATTTTGCATTCTCCTTTTCATACCATGTCTTTGACATCTAGTGTGTATCTCACACTTACAGCCCATTTTAATTCAGACACTAAGTCTTCATCGGAAATGCTCAATCTGTATTTAAATTTCATTATAAAATTTATAATTGAGAAAGTAGATATATACACCCAAGTTGTTCCAAATAAGCTTATAAGTTTTTCCACCACGAAATAACTAAAGTGAAAATCAGTTTTTAACTTTAAATTAGGTAAAATTAAATGAACTTTTGAGATCCAGTTCTCCGGTTGCGTGAACCACAGTTCCAGCACTCAATTGACGGCCACATGTGCGGGTGGCCGCCGTGTCGGACAACCCGCTGTGGGACCCTGCCCCTTTCCGCCCCCCTGGGTACGGGGAGAGCTGTGTTTTGAGCTCTGTCCTCCACCCACACCCTCAGCCTTGGTTTCCCTAAACTCTGTGATGCTCTGTCACCCACCCCTGCTGTTACCTCCTCGGCACTTTGCCTTGAGGTGGGGACGGCAGACCCTCAGACCAAAGGCTAGAAAAGGCAGGCCTGGCCACAGCCTCCAGCCGCTGATGGGGCCAGCGGCAGGGCAGGCCCAGGCAGGACAGGGAGCCAGAGGTCACCAGCTTCCCCTCCTGCCCCTCCTCCGTGCAAAGGCCTCACCTGCTGGTGTCAAACTAATCAGAAGGGCGTGTGGCCAGAAGGTGAGGCCCCAAAGCCCGAGGCCCTGGCCCAGCCTCAGTGACCTCTGCTTCCTGCCCACCCTCCGACCCAATCCTCCTCACACAGCCTTGGCCTCCACGGCCAAATGAGGGCCAGCTGTGTCAGCCTTCACCTCCCAGCTGGGTTCGCGGTCCCTTGCTGTGTATGTGCATGTTTGCATATGTGTACGTGCACGTGTGTATATGCGTGCCTGCGAATGCACGAGTCAAGGAAGTGTCATGATTGGTGCGTGTCTGTGCACGCGTTGTGTGCATGTGACGCATCTGCGTGTTTCAGCATCCGTGTGATGTTGCACGCACCTTTGCATGTAGGTAAGTATGTGTAAGTGGGCGCATGTGGGTATACATGTATATGACTATTCACGTGTGGACACACATGAGCATACCATGTGTACATGTGTGTTTGTGTGTGAAGACACATGCACACATGTGAGCACACGTGTTTATAATCTACACACCAGTTTAATTGTGCATTCAGGTGTGTACCTATGGATGAATGTGTCTATGTGTGTGCGTGCGTGTTTGGCATATGCATGTAAATGCAATATGTGGACATGTATAACGAACATGTGTGCAAGTGTATACATGTATGTGAGTGTGCAAACATGTGTGGCTGTCTGTACATGTGTATAGATACGCATTCGGGCATGTACATATACTGGAGTGTCTGTGACCGTGTGTTTGGAGTACGTGTGTGGACACGTACACTATGTGTGCACTGTGCAAACAGGGATGTGTGTGTTTGGGCATGTGCATGGGTGTGGCTGTGTGCACGTGTGTGTGGCTATGCGTCTGGGTGTGTCCGTGTGGATAACTGTGAGTGTGTGCATGGGGGTGAGCACGCATGTTTGAGAGCTGGGTGCACACACATTTCTAGAGGCGCCCAGGGCGACCCCCTGGCCCAGCCCGTGTTGCCGGGCATGGGGCGGGACACACATGCTCTTGATAAAGCTTTAGAGCAGCCTCGGCGGCAGCCCGGCCTCGGGCAGGCGTTAGTCACAGCCGAGCCTGGTGCCCTGCTCCAGGGGCGCCTGCCCGATTCGGAAATAAAATTAACCCCGAAGTCAGCGTGGGGGCGGCAGGAGAGGGGATCAAAAAGGAAGGGGCCTAGGAGGCGAGAAAGGAGGGTTTGTTCCCCCTTTGCTTGGGCAAAGCTGGCCGGAGCAATTTCCTCCCCCACGCCATTCTTCTTTCCCTCCTTCTCCTTCCTCTCCCTCCTCCCCTCACTCCCTTCCAGCTCCCCCCTGCTCCCCTGGCTCCCTGGGGACAGCTCATAACTCCTCCTGGGCCACATTCTCCAGCTCTACTCAAAGGCATTCCCAGCACAGACCCCACCCCACCCCGCAGAGGTCCCTGGGTTGGGCTGGGAGGGGCCAGAAAGAAAATCTGCTCATCTGCCACCGATTAGTGTGGGCAGGACACACTGCTGTCTCTCTGAGCCTCGGTCTTCCCATCTATGAAATCGGGGGCCACAGATCAGACACAGTCATCTCAAAGTGTTTCCATGGCGCCATCTCCCTCACCTTTGACATCCTGAGAAAGCCCAGGGACACGTCATCTTCCCATTGACCAAATACCCGACGTCCATGGGCAACTGAATACACCTGTGGCTGGGCTCTCACAGAGCACGTGCAGGAGCATGCCCAGGTCCGCCTGCCACCCCTGCACGTCTGTCCTGTGCACAAGTGGCCAAGGGCACTGGGTGAGATGCATGGTCGTCACTCGTGTAATTCTCACAGCTCTTTGTCTTCAGGTTACAGATGCAAAAACTAGGCTCAGAGAGGCTAGGTCGCTTTTCCCAAGTCCCACAGCAAGGCAATGGTGGGCTCTAAGTCTCCTAACTTCAAACCACAGACTCGTGTAAGCCACTCAGCAACGGTCCACACCTAAACCCACTCTCGTGTGGACTCATGTTCGCAGCTTCACACACACCTGCACGTGGGCAGAGACACACGCACAGAGACGGGTTTATACTTGAGTAGGCACTAATGTGTGCATGCACCCGGCTTTCATGGAAACATACAAAATGTGCCTGAAGGAGGAACGCCTCTTTATTGAGCATCTACTACGAGTCTGGCGTTTCATCCTGGCAGCCACCCTGTGCAGTTCACACGGTTACTCCCATTGGACAGAGGAAGAAATGGGATCTCAGAGAGGCCATCTGCTGAGGTCACCTGGAAGTCCCCATCCATGTGAGCACAGCCACACCTACACCCATCCCTGCAGGCGTGTGTGCAGCGAGTGTGCATGTGGACCAGACCCCCCTCCGCTCCCTGGGCCTCTATCTCCCCAGGGACACCTCTGCACCTTCTTTCCTGCTCTGGCCATTGTCCATCCATCTGTCTCCCTCTCCTCGTCCCTGGAGGGGGCGGGGCAGGGGCCAGAGATGGGGCACACAGCAGATTAATATGGCCCTGGTGTTCCCAGAGGCCAGGGCTGTGCTAATGACGGGGCTGATAGAACGCAGAAGTGTGAAAAGAATTTTAATAGATCTGACAAGTCTAATAAGAATTTGTGTCTAGAAGGGTCCTCCTCTGGGGCCGCGGGCTGATGAGGCACTGACGGCTGAGATTTGTTTACGGGTTGGCATCCCCGCCACATCTCCTGCCAACTCCCAATTAATCTAATTTGAGACGTTTGGAGCCCGAGAGCGGGCGAGAGGCAGAGGAGGAGAGATGTGGAGAGACAGAGGGACAGGGAGGGCCACTGACAGAGGCCGTAATGAGAAATGTCACAGCCCTGCGCCCGCTGGCCCCTTGGCCCCACCCTGGGGAGCGGCAGGCTCCACGGCCAGCTGGGTGCCCTTGAAGTTGGCTGGGTCGTCAGTAAAGTTTAGTTTCCTGGTGTTTCCTTGGCCACCTCGATAGGGTCTGGGCAAGCACCTACTGTGCGCTGGGTCACAGGCTGGCAGCTGGGAGAGGCTAAGGAGAAGGAGACACACGAGTGGCCGGAGGCACGAGCAGGACTAATGTGGGCTCTTCTGTGCCATGCACTGTGCCTGGCTCTGGGCCAGCGGTCTTCCTCTGCCTCAGTTTCCACATTTGTAGAGGAACAATCATACTCCAAGCATGGAGCTGTTGAAAGAATTAAATGAGATCATGCCTGCCCGGCACAGAGCAAGTGCTCAGCATGTGAGGGCGCCCACTTTGCTGTTGTCATGACTGTCACTCAGAGGCAGCTAAAGGTAGAGCTACCATAGACCCAGCGATCCCACTGCCGGGCAGCTATCCCAAGGCAAGAAAATCAGTAGGTCGAAGGCATTACTGCCTCGCTGTTCGCAATAGCCGGAGTGTGGAATCAACCTAAGTGTCCGTCAACCAACGAAAGCGTAAAGAAAATGTAGTACATATACACAGTGGAATACTATTCGGCCATAAAAAGGATGAAATCCGGTCATTTGCAGCAACATGGGTGGACCCGGAGGTCATCATGCTAAGTGAAATGAGCTAGGCACAAAAAGATAAACAGCGCATACTGTCGCCCGTGTGTGAGAGCTAGCAAAGTCAATCGCGTGGAGATACAGTACAGGGTGATGGTTCCCAGAGGCTGCAGAGGGCGTGGGGGGAGGGTGAGGACAGGTTGATCCCTGGGTACAAACACGCAGTCAGTTAGAAGGTGTGAATTCTGACGTTCAGCAGCAGAGCAGGGTGAGTGTAGGTAGCAACAATGTGTTGTGGATTTCACAGCAGCTGGAAGAGAGAACTTGAAATGTCCCCAACACATAGAAACGGTAAATACTGGAGGTGATGGATACCTGGCTTGATCATCACTCGTTCCATGCATGCAGCAAACATCACGTGTACTCCATCAATATGCACAAATATTATGTATCCATTTTTTTAAAAGCTGGAGCTCTCACTCCACCCATAAGAGCAGCTGCAGAGGGTGGTGTCAAAGGGTGGCCTGGTGCGGAATAGGGAGAGGAGGGCGGCAGCCACTGATGCAGGGCAGGGTTCCCTGACTTGGCCACTGCCTGCAGTGGAAAAGGAGACCCGTGCAGGATTGGGGTGCAGGGTGCCCCACATGCTCTCAAGTGTTGTGCTCATACCGGCCGTTATAATCTGAGGCCGCCCGGTGAAGCCAGTAGGGGTGGCTAGGAGCTGAGTCAGACTGCCTGCGTTTGAATCCTGGCTCCACAATGTATGAGCCATGTGATCTTTAGAGTTATGCAACCCCCAGGGCCTCGGTTCCACCGTGTGCAACATGGGGATACCAACTACCAGCCTCACGGGGTTGCGAGAATTAAATGGAACATGAGCACCAGGTGCTCTCAGCACCCTGCACAGCAAGCTCAGGGTCAACACTGGCTCCTCCTCCTCCCACTCCTGTTCCCTCTCTGAGAATGAGGCTTGCTGGGCGGCGGACCCTGGACCCCGGGTGAGACGGGCCCCAGGGAGCAGAAATGGTGTGGCCCAGGCGGCAGGGCCCCCAAGGCCAGAGATGGGAATGCCTACACCCCCACCCAGGGGAAGGGGCAGAGCTAAGGCAGGGCAAGGCTGACCACCGCCACCTCTGCTCTACCAGCAGGGAGCCTGGAGGCCAAGGGACTTCAGAGGAAGGCTGCAGCCCCAGGGCTCAGCTCAGGCCCTGTGCAGACTTAACTTTCTTCTCGTCACCCAACCTAGAGCCTGGCAAGCTGAGCAGCACAGGGTTCAGATGCTCCAAAGAGACCCCAGGGCATTTGCACATCCTTTAGCAATCTAGGGACCAAGCCCCTGATCTCTCTGTGCCACCAACTTAAAGAACACTTTTCTAATTTGATCCTCCAAACAGCAGCCCTTAGGAGGCTCAAATTTGCTCTCCCCATTTTACAGACAAGGAAGGGACCCAGAGAGGTAAAGTGATGTGCCCAAAGCCACGTGAGCAGAGGGTACCTGCTGCCATCAAAGGCCACATTTGCTCACTAAACCCCACGCCTGGTCTCCCGCTGCTCTGGAGCCCGCAATGTGCCAGGCACAGTACTAGCGAACCACCTTAGATGCATTTTCTCATTTGACCTTCACAACTCCAACACCTGGGTGCTGTGATTATGCCCATTTTAGAGACAGGGAAACTGAGGCCTGGAGAGGTAAAGTAGTGTGCCTCGAATCACATGCTAACAGTTGACAGGTGCAGGATTTGAGCCTCGGTTATTTGAGCTAGTAGGCAATAGGGCCTGCCGTGGCCTGACGGTTGGCTCTGCACAACTTGCCTCCCTGGCCGCACCCTCAGCCATGCCCATCGCCTTTTACCTCCAACCACCTGCCCGAGGCAGGAGCCTCCCACCTTAGGGCCGCACATAGAGCGTTACAAGGCTCCCTGGGGAGGCAAGTGACAGAGTGGTGTCGGGCCAGGCTCCTAATTTCCAGTGCAGCGCTCTTCCTGTCTTGCTCCCACTCCTGGGTCCCGCAGGTCCCAGGGGGTCGGGTTGGCCACAGCCAGAGATCCCAGCTTGTGAGGCAGCATCCCTGTGCCTTGGAAGGCCTTGGCCACGTGTCAGTCAAATCATTTGGTCGGGACTGATTTCTGTCGTAGCCTCCGATAGGCACAATCAGCACAGTCGAGACAGAGCACACATACCTGCAGGCCAGTGGCCGCCCCTGCGAACACACGTGCTCAGAGACGTGGGCCTGGCTCAGGCGGAGCTCACCCGTGCACGGGCCCTGCACATGCACAGGCATCCGCACCACCCACCTACTCACAGCGGCGCGCACGGATCACACGCGTACATGCCTGCGTGCACGTGCAAACATGGCCGCTCTGTGGACATCCATGTGCGTGCCCGTTACTGCTTCGGGGGATTCTTGTCTCCACTGTTCGCACACACAGGTGTGCACCACTCACATGCACACACACCCTCAGACACTCATCTGTCCCCTCTGGTTGACCAGAACTGACGGGGCTGTGGGTCTCCACTCCCTGCACATCAGTGTCCTGGCCCCTCCCTCTGCGTGGACCCCTCAGCCACCGCAGAAGCTGCTTTAGCTTTGGGGCAAGGGTCTGGCCTTGCCTCACCCGTGGACTGGGCTCAGGGCCCAGAGATGGCAGAAGAGCCTCTCCCTCATCATTAGGAATTCAGTGGAACTCCCTGGGCCTCCCTCGTAACAGGTGTCTATAGAGGGCTTACTGGAAAGTGGGATTAATTCTTCACACAGCCACAAGGACACCCTTCTGTTCCTCCTTACGGAAACCACAAGAGAGCCAGGCACACGATAAGTGTTAAGTAAATGCTTGCTGAATGCTTGGAGAGGAGGTGAGAGAAAGAGCTTCCTGAAGAGATGGATGAAGGGATGGATGGATGGATGGATGGATGGACGGATGGATAGATGGACGGCTGGATGGGTCGATGGATGGATGGATAGATGGGTGGATGGGGTAGATGGATGGGTGGATGGGTGGATGGGTGAATAGATGGATGGATGGATGGACGGATGGATAGATGGATGGATGGATGGTGGATGGATGGGTGGATAGATGGGTGGAGGGGGTAGATGGATGGGTGGATGGGTGAATGGATGGATGGATGGATGGACGGATGGATAGATGGACGGATGGATGGTGGATGGATGGGTGGATAGATGAGTGGATGGGATAGATGGATGGGTGGATGGATGGATGGGTGGATGGGTGGGTGGATGGGTGGATGGGTGAATGGATGGGTGGATGGGTGGATGGATGGGTGGTTGGATGGATGGGGTGAATGGATGGATGGATGGGTGGATGGGTGGATGGGTGGGTGGATGGGTGGATGGGTGGATGGATGGATGGATGGATGGGGTGAATGG
>CAUYRT010094170.1:0-12626 GCA_963574885.1 Lepilemur ruficaudatus | reverse complement strand
TGTATGAATGTCTCCTTAACACAAAGCAAAAAGAAAATAGCTTTAATTGTACGTTTAAAAGTCTCATTGATATGCTCACATGCTTAAATCTGGGTATCAGAATACAAGCAGTTCTTGAAATGTATGAATGTCTCCTTAATACAAAGCAAAAAGAAAAAATAAAAAAAAAAAATAAAAGCATATGAGGCTAGTCATCTGTAGAAGTAACCCACCCTAAAAATTGGTTTATAAATACGCTAATGAGATTATAGTGGCCAGTATCATCAAGAATCTATTGATCTAACTATAACCTAAGAAATCTTAAAACTGCAAAGTGAGACTGCAAAGACAGATGAAGCGTGGTGGGAATACATTGTCAAGAAAAAGAGAATTACATGGTGCATAATTTATCAATGTCACTTGTGCAGTCCTGGGTGGAAGAGGTCTGATATCTAACCACTAAGGCGGAAAAAGCCTCAGGTTAGCAAAGGACAATACACATTTGCTGGAGGCAAACACATTTTGGCAAGTTTTCCCCATTAGACTTCACTCATAAGAACAACCTTTGGAGTCATAATTTGGTCTCCTGAGTAGATCTAGCCACCAAGGATGAGGCTGTTCTAGGCAAATGAATTCTGGTAGGTTTTCAGCCAAATAGTGTTCCTGATGTGAATTAAAAAACGAACATTCTGAGGCATAAATCGGTCTGTCATGTGTGTGATTTCTGAATCTAAGTGGCTGGCCAGACCCACTCAAGTTGCAGCCATCAGGTGAGGCCTGGCTTACCTCGGAATGGGTCAGAGGCCTCTGCTCTGACAGGTTAACTTCATTATTGTTCATCACAAACGAAATAATAGAAACAAGAGCTCTATCCAAAGGTTCCGAGTCTAGGGTGTCCAAGCAGAGAGCAGCTCCTTCTCAAAGTTCAGAACCCTGCACACCCACCTTGGTTAGATTGTTCTGATAGATGGTGTTCAGGCGGCTCACGTAGGCATCCCGCTTTTCCTTAATGACTCTGCAATGAAACCTGAGTCAGTTCCCAGAAACAGGATTTTCCTATTTCAGTTAGCAACGAGGACGTCTGTCCCTCAACACCCCTGAGCGGAGAATCATAGACTGTCAGTAAGAACGGCAGTGAGTGAATGTCTCTGAAAACAGCCATCCCTCCTCCGTCCATCCGCCTCCCCACGTGTAGAATCCTTATTCCACGCAGTGGGGGATGCTCAGGCGGCTTCCTCTTTCTGCACAGAAGACAAGGAGAGATGCTTCTGCACAGCGCCTGGGATGCGGTGGCCACTTCATAAATACGTGTTTTTTTTGAGACAGAGTCTCACTCTGTTGCCTGGGCTAGAGTGCTGTGGTATTAGCCTAGCTCACAGCAACCTCAAACTCCTGGGCTCAAGCAATCCTTCTGCCTCAGCCTCCCGAGTAGCTGGGACTACAGGCATGCACCACTATGCCCGGCTATTTTTTTCTATATATTTTTAGTTGGCCAATTAATTTCTTTCTATTTTCAGCAGAGACAGGGTCTCACTCTTGCTCAGGCTGGTTTCGAACTTCTGACCTTGAGTAATCCTCCCGCCTCAGCCTCCCAGAGTGCTAGGATTACAGGCGTGAGCCATCGCGCCCGCCCAATAAATATGTGTTGAATAAAGGAATTTGCTAAAATTTTTTGAAAATTTGATGGCTTCAAAAGATTTATGGCAGTTCCTTAAGAAGTTAAACACAGGACTGCCATATGACCCAGCAATTCCACTTCTACCGGCAGAAACCCCCAAAAATTGGAAGCAGAGATTTTTTTTTTTTGAGACAGAGTCTTCCTCTGTCACCTGGGCTACAGTGCAGTGGTGTCACCATAGCTCACTGCAACCTCAAATTCCTGGGCGCAAGCAATCCTCCTGTCTCAGCCTCCCGAGTAGCTGGAACTACAGGCACGTGCTAGCGCACCCCGCTAATTTTTAAAATTTTTTAGTAGAGACAGGATCTTGCTCTTGCTCACACTAGTCTTGAACCCCTGAGTTCAAAGGATCCTCCTGCCTCAGCCTCCCAGAGTGCTAGGATTACAGGTGTGAGCCACTGCACCCAGCCTGGAAGCAGAAAATTGAACAGATACTTGTATATTAATGTTCATAGCAGCATTGTTCACAATAACCAAAAGGTAGAAGCAACCCAAAAGTTCACTAATGAATGAATGGGTAAAGAAAATGTGTTATATCCATGTGATGGAATATTATTCTGTCTTAAAAAGGAATGATGTTATACATGCAAAATGGATGAACCTTGAAAACATTATGCTAATCGAAATAAACCAGACACAAAGGAAACAATATTGTATAACTGCACTTATATGAAGTACCTAGAAATGGCAAATTCATAGAGACAGAAAGTAGAATTGAGGTAGCCAGGGGCTGGGGAAAGTGGGGAATGAAGAGTTATTATTTAAAGGGTAGGCCAGGCGAGGTGGCTCACACCTGTAATCCTAGCACTCTGGGAGGCCAAGGTGGGAGGATTGCTCAAGGTCAGGAGTTTGAAACTAGCTGAGCAAGAGCCAGACCCTCGTCTCTACTATAAACAGAAAGAAATTAACTGGCCAGCTAAAAATATATAGAAAAAATAAGCCGAGCACGGTGGCACACGCCTGTAGTCCCAGCTACTTGGGAGGCTGAGGCAGGAGGATCGCTTGAGCCCAGGAGTTTGAGGTTGCTGTGAACTAGGCTGACGCCATGGCACTCTAGCCCAGGCAACAGAGTGAGACTCTGTATGTATGTATGTATGTATGTATGTATGTATAAAGAAAGAAAGAAAGAAAGAAAGAAAGAAAGAAAGAAAGAAAGAAAGAAAGAAAGAAAGAAAGAAAGAAAGGGTGGAGTTTCTGTTTGGAATTTCTGGAAATGGATAGTGGTGATAGTTGCAAACAATACAGTAGTAATGACTACACAACAGTGTGAATGTACTTAATGCCACTCAATCGTATACTTAAAAACAGTTAAAATGGTAAATTTTCTGTTACGTATATCTTAACCACAAGAATCCCCCCACCCCCACAAAAGTTTATGGCTCTTAGTTATGAAAGAAAAATATTTATATTTGTAAGCGAACCGTCTGAGCATTGACACTTACCGCCAGTTGAATTTACCCTCACAACTTTGAAAACCATAATCAACGTGATCGTGCATGAATTCAGAGTGGACAGCTGTGTTCCACATTACCTGTAACAAAAAGACCCAAAAGAGTAGTACGTAAGTCCGGAGGGAAGACAGGAATCACGAATGAATGGTAACTAAGTAATAGCAGATAAAAATACTGACCTTTAAATTAAAAACAAACCTAAACATTTTATTTATTTTATTTTTTTTGAGACACAATCTCACTCTGTTGCCTGGGCTAGAGTGCCGTGGCGTCAGTCTAGCTCACAGCAACCTCAAACTCCTGGGCTCAGACAATCCTCCTGCCTCAGCCTCCCGAGTAGCTAGGACTACAGGCATGCGCCACCATGCCCGGCTAATTTTTTCTATATACATTTTTAGTTGGCCAATTAATTTCTTTCTATTTGTAGTAGAGACGGGGTCTCGCTCTTGCTCAGGCTGGTTTCAAACTCCTGACCTTGAGCGATCCTCCTGCCTTGGCCTCCCAGAGTGCTAGGATTACAGGTGAAAACTAAACATTTTAAAGGAGAAAGTTCACAACTCTGACTAGATGGATTTCATAGTGAGGCTTCTGAATGTTGGAGATATTACTTCTACTGTTAAATTAGCTAGTTTATAAACACTATAAAAACAGGATGCTATGGACCTCATAGTCCTTCCTTTAAAACGTATTATTGCTCACATTATCTTTTTAAGTTTTAAGTTTCTTTAAGACCTGCCCTTTTGGATTCAGTTTCAGGAAATGAAATTGCATATGTAACTTTACAGGAAAGGGATTTAGAAAACAGCTATTATATAACGTTGAAGACTGGCTGGGTGTGGTGCTTCACACCTGTAATCCCAGCTCTTAGAGAGGCGGGAGGCGGAAGGATCGCTTGAGGCCAGGAGTTCAAGACCAGCCTGAGCAACATGGCTCTACCAAAAATAGAAAAATTAGCCAGGCTGGTGGCAAGCACCTGTAGCCTCTGCTACGTGGGAGGCTGAGGCAGGAGGATCACTTTTAGCCTGGGCGACAGAGTGAGACCCTGTTTCAAAAAAAAAAAAAGAAAAAAAAAGGCCAAGACTGAAATTTTTAAGAGAATGAATTCCTATTATGTGTTCTGCAACTACAAACATGTCCTTATCAGAATGTATGTAACTCTACAACTGGAATTCAAAGGTTCAACACATCTCTTGTAGAATGCAGCTGTAGGGACCAAGGCCTTGGACCCCTGTAAAGGTTCACTGAAAAATCATTGCCATGAGGCAGATTAACTGACTGGAGAAAAGGCATACAAGTTTATCTAATGTGCATACACATATGAAGTACCTAGAATTGGCGAATTCACTGAGACAGAAAGTAGAACAGAGATACCCAGGGGCTGGGCTCTTGCGTCTATTGTTTTACAAGCCTGAATTTTGCATTAACCACATTCTGTCCTATACATACTTTTCGGGTTCCCACCTGGAACAAACCTAACAATACTGATGACTCTGCCAGATTTTTTTAAATCAAGGTGAAATTCATGTAACATAGAATTAACCATTTTATCTCCTTGCTCTTCATCTTAATGCATAGGAAAGATTTATCAGAACCACAAATAAATCATGTTACGTTAATAAACATCACTTGACCGTATATCCCCATGAGGGTAACATATTTATTTACTTCCAACTCGCACTACGTGTAACGCTATGGCATTAACAACTGCGTCGGGCGTTTAGGCCCAGAGCCCATCAGGGTGGTAGGCACCAAGCACGCCCGTCCTTCTGGTTCTTTCTCTCCTGCTACCTCACTCTACCCCTCGGGCAGGGGAGTTACTCTGGGCTTCAGTCTGTTCTATAAAGTAAGAGGCAATTACCAACCGACCCTCGAGAGTGCAAAGCACTTTGAAATCAGTAGAGCCCTATAAAAATATAAGAGAAATGCCTTCCACATGTGACCAAAAGGAGTAGGCAAAACAATATAGGAGACAAGATATTTCAGATTCAGTTTTCTATGCAGTGTTAGCTCGGTGGTATTTTTTTTAATATTATAAGGTAGCACCAATCAACACTGAATTTACAATCATAATTGGTTTAAACTACATAAAACCACCTTATAATTTATATAACTCATATAGCCATAACTGCATGACTCCAAGTAGAACAGATTCCAAAAAGTAGAACTAAAAGGAAAGAAAAAAAAAATCTACCTATACTAGGGAACAGATTTCAGAAAAACTTTCTGGAATTACACTTAGGCATGCGTCACTAATAAGATTAGGATGTTTGCTTACATAATACCAAAAAGATGACAATTTAAACTGTAATGTCAGTAACAAAAGGTTGTAAGCTGGGGATGATAACATGTTTTGAAAGTACATTCAAATGAGGATTAAAATTATTTGCAACTATAAACAAGAGGCAGCTTTGGAAATAGGAGCTGCTATTTCTTCCTCTTTGTCGAGGGTAAAGAATGGGCTCAAGTTGACTTGCCCCACAGATACTAAGACCAAAAAAAATCACTAATGTGGAAAAGAGAATCCACGAGGCTACAGAACTTAAAATAGGAATACTTAAGAAGATTTCATTTCCTCATTTGGCTGGGTCTCCCCACTGAGAAAAAACTATCCTGTGATGTAAATGACCAGTCTTAATTACTGGGCCCAGATATAATCTCACTCACTCTAAACCAATAAATGAATGTATCATTTTATAAGACAATTCCCTTGTGATGTCAGGTAATCAATTCACTAGCCTGTCTGATCATTCCTGAAGTGACCCAATAAACTTGAATTTCTAGAATAGCAAAGGTGGGACAACTAGCCACAAAGGTATCCATCTACTGTACCAAGAAATGTCATTTGAATAATTTGAGAAATACAACCTTAGAGACACCCAAAGTCACATGATACATTATTTCAAAATAAATTTATTTTTATAAATAAAAGCAGTACCCCAGAACAAAGGCCTCAGAAGCGTAAGTTTTTCTCTAACCCTCCTGCCTCTCAGTCCCATTCTTCCCTGAAGCTAGCGATCGAAACCAGAATCCCTCTTCCCCAAGGTGGGTCATAAAAGCCACAGAACCCTTTTCCCAAAAGCCAGCCATAAACCTTAACATTATTTCATGTAAAAACAGGCCATAAGGAAATTATCTGAGTAATTTATAGTGAAGTATACTTCTGTGTTTAAAACCAAAAACTAGGCTGGGCGCGGTGGCTCACGCCTGTAATCCTAGCACTTTGGGAGGCCAAGGTGGGCAGATCGCGCGAGGTTAGGAGTTCAAAACCAGCCTGAGCAAGAGCAAGACCTCGTCTCTACTATAAATAGAAAGAAATTAATTGGCCAACTAAAAATATATAGAAAAAATTAGCCAGGCATGGTGGTGCATGCCTGTAGTCCCAGCTACTTGGGAGGCTGAGGCAGGAGGATCGCTTGAGCCCAGGAGTTTGAGGTTGCTGTGAGCTAGGCTGATGCCATGGCACTCTAGCCCAGCAACAGAGTGAGACTCTGCCTCAAAAAAATAAATAAATAAAATAAAACCAAAAACTACCACCAACAAAATAAAACAAACAAAATCCAAACGACAACCTTGACACCTCTTTCCAGGAGAAAAAGCAATGCTACTCTCCCTGGGAAAAACTGGTTTGTATGTGCCTTTCAAGCAGCGGAAAGACCAGATGGCTTGAGCCAAACATCGTATACTTAGCAAAGTCACCCCAGCAAAGTGCCCGGTAGTTGGCCAGGGCCATGTGAGGGAGGAAACTCCATCTGTGCCATCATCCACTTAATGTCTTGGTCACATCGGCATTTGGGCTGATGTTGTGTAGAAACGTTTTTATTTCCTGGCTGGATCTCCCTAGTGAGAAAAAGTTATCCCGTGTGGATGGAGGATGCTTTTCTTTCATGCCGTGGCTACAGATATCTTTTGTTGGTCTTTGTTCCTGCTAAGCCATCTGAAGTTCGAGGCCACTGTGTACCATTCCCGGTTACCTCCCCACTGGGCACACCCTGGAAACACTGTCTCTCTGAGAACTTACCATGTGGTGAAGGTTCAGGATGAATTTCTTTTGCACGTGTGATACAGTTAGTGTCCAGGAGCTAATATTTCTGTGGCTATCTCCCCTCCTTCATTTCTTCCTAGCTGAAAATTACACACACTTGCCCAGTCTCCTGCAGGGGTAGCTTAAATCTGACCAGGGTGAGAATATCCTGCCTGGTATTCCTGGAGCCATCTGAGGCCATGAGGATATTGATTATACACCCCAGATGGCAGGAAAGGTGGGAGAAGCCAGGATCCTTTTAGATATCCTCAAGTGCTAAGCCAATCTCAGCAACTTCCTGTCCCCAGGCTTCTTGATAAGTGATATTAAAAAATATAAACAAAAACCATACCATTGCTTAAGCCACTTTTAGTGGGTTCTCAGTTCTTTTTTTACAGAAAGAATTGTAACTGATAATATTTGGAGACATTCTTATTCTGATCATGATTTACCAAATAGAAAAAGGATTGTGAAGGGAAAGAGAAATAAAAATCCTACCTTTTTGGGTACACATCCAACGTTCACCTAGAAAAGAAAAAGGACATACTTTAACGATATTGAACTCAAGCCATCAAACGAACCTGTAAGAAATATACCTTAAGCATCAAGCAAGGAGCTGTTCTTGAGTTCTAAGTCACGATGAACTATTAATGAATTCTATCCCTTTTTCTAGTATAGAATCGGAAAAGATGAGAACATTATTTTCCTTATGTAATGAAATTGGGAATTTTACTCATCAGCATGTTCTGAAGCAGAGAGAGAGAAAGCGCCATCAGACCATTTGAGCAGCTGTCTTGGGAGATTTCTGGGAAATTTACTGTGAAGTAGGTGGACAAACACCCAGGATGGCCACTGAACAAAACCTCTGTGGAAAGGCACATTATTCTTCAGGGCCAAAAGATAATGACCCAAGCAGAGAGATTCATCCATGTTATTAAGTCTTAGAGAATTGCTAGAGATAGACCACAAATTTGACTCTTCGCCTTCTAGCAGCCAATACACAAAAGAAAACACAAATGGTTTTAAGATTTCATCAAGCAAAAAGTAACCAGATATTTAACAAAATAACTATTCATACTGGTAAGGCTAGAGAGAAATTCCTCTCAAGGGTCCTTATACACAAGCTTCAGTGCACATCCTGGCACATCCATTTTTTGTGCACATTTGTTAATTTCCTTTCGATCATTTTTCCTAAAACTTCCTTTTAATAAAAGCTGGATTAAGTAGGACTCTAATTGACAAGGCCTGGAGGGTAAAAAATACGGACTCGACTGAAGGAATAAGTCATTCAGTGTACCCTAGCTGAGGAGCTGCTTACAGAAGGAAAATTTGATTGATCTCACTTTTCTGAAAGACAAGTTACAAACCATTTAGCTCTCTAGACCTGCCAGTGAATGTGTATTTCAGATGCCCTTTAACCTCAGAAACACTGACTGGAAGGCACTGGTGATGGGTCTTGGCCAATACAATGACGTTAGGAGACTTAACTGTGTATCTTTAAAAAAAAAAATCAATATGTTCACTCAGAGGGGGTGGGGCAAAAAATGCTCACTCATGTCTATTGACACAGAGTGAAGATTGAACATTCAGAGACTGGTAAATATTTACCAAAAGCATAAAAATATAAGGTATAGGGCATGGTACTTGAGATGCTGATTAACCATTAGGAAACAAACTTGAGAAAACCTAAATACATATTTGAGCTCACAAAAAATGGCTTTGATTTATACTTCTAAGTATTTAGCCTAAGGAAGTAACCTCAGACATAGAAAACCTGAATGCACAGAGAAGATCATGTTATGTATAAACACATATATGACTACAGCTATTTTAATTATGCTATTAGTATATAGAAAAATACTCATGGAATGAAAGTAGAAAAGCAAGACTAAATAAAAAATTACATTAAAAAAGGTAAAAGATAATCTAAACAATAAAATATTATTCATCTATAAGATTGGTAAAAAGTTAAAAGATTCACTATAACCGGTGTTAGCAAACACTTCTCCTTGGACCCAGCAATTCTACTTTTGGGAATGTAACCTAGAGAAATAAGGTTTTTTTGTTTTCTGTTTTCTAGTGGAGGAGAAACATTATGCTCATGTGCCCAAAGATGCATTATGTGCATTATGCAAGGTAAAGCACTAAGAGGATATAGTCCCTGCTCTCATGGAGCCCAAAGGCCTAGCCAGAGAGAGGCTCTCAGCCCATCCCTGAGCAGCAGGTTAGAAAGCAGAGGAAGAGGGTGGTGGAAAATTGTGACCTTGTTGGACCAGAGAACCTGCACTCCAGCACAGCACACTTTGGGGCCTAGGGCTCTGGTGGAGAGAATGCCTGTGACCCTGAAATACTACTGTCCAATTTTGGCAGCTCCTGGAGATAGGCCCCTGGGGGTTTCCACTGATTTTAGAAACCTGTTTATACTCCAGCACAACATGACATCAGAGCCTCTGACTTGGAAGGGATGCAGAGCACATTTAGTTACCTCCAGAGCTGAGGAAGCCAGGGGTGAAGAGCTGGTACAGTCCTGTTCACCCTTGCCCTCCCTTCTTCAATGTCTTCAGTGCATCAGACTGTCAGAGCCTTGAGTCAGATGGACAGGGAGTTTGACTCTTGGCTCTCCCACTCAGTGGCTGTAGCTGGTAAGTTTCCAAATCTCTCTGAGCTCAGTGTCTCATTTTCAAAAAATGGGAATGATAGTACTTCCATTATAGAGGTTTTAAAAAGGTTAGAGATAATGTATGTAAGTACTTAAGTCTAAGTTATGATAGATCTTATGGTGATATTGACAGCTCTGAATTATTTCTGCAGCCTGCAGGCTCCTGTGTGCACACAAGACATATGGAAAATGGGGACCCTTTCCCCAGGGGCCTCCCTATCTGGAACAGATCAACTGATTGCAAACAAAGTTTGCCTCCCAGGCTGGGGCACGAGTGTGACGAGTTCTCAGGGCTCTGACTGCCCAGAGGTGCATGCAGCTGATAGGACCCTAAGCCTACCACACTTTCCACCTGGCAGATTCCTTCAAAGTACCTGGGTACTCCAGGTGCGCCTTAACCAATAATAAGCCATAGCAGGAGACAAGTTTCCCGTGTGCTTTTCAGTAAGCTCATTGTCAAGGGACTCTTGTAACTTGGCTTCCCTTTCCAAACTGACAATACATCTCGGAGAGCTTCCTCTTCCAACTAATCTGATGTTCAGAATCTTTCTGTTCTACGGACCTGCCAGCACTGTCAACAGTGACAGGGAGCCCTCTATGCAGAGAGTCTGATGACACAGGTGGCAAAAGTCAGAAGCTTCACAGCAGCACAATTCACAATTGCAAAGTTGTGGAAACAACCCAAGTGCCCATCAATACATGAGTGGATTAATAAAATGTGGTGTATGTATACCATGGAATACTATTCAGCTATAAGAAACAATGGTGATATAGCACCTCTTGTATTCTCAGGGATAGAGCTGAAACCTATTCTACTAAGTGAAGTATCCCAGGAATGGATAAACAAGCACCACATGTGCTCACCAGCAAATTGGTTTCACTGATCAACACCTAAGTGGACATACAGGAACAACATTTATCGGGAGTGGGGCAAACGGGAGGGGGGAGGAGGGGATGGGTATATACATACATAATGAGTGTGATGCGCACCGTATGGGGGATGGTCATACTTGGAGCTCTGACTCGAAGGGGGAGAGGGACAAGGGCAACGTGCTCAGCCTTAACATTTGCACCCCCATAAGATGCTAAAAGAAAAAAAAAAATATATAAAAAATAAAAATTAAAAAAAAAAAGGCAGCTTCGCCACTTTCCCCAGGGCTTGTCCCCTTACCTGCATTTCTACCTAGACAGGTACAAACTTCACACTGCCCAGGCTGGCGGTAAAATGAGACCTTGGTTAATGTGCAACTGTACCAGCCAAGAATGTCACCTGTGCTTAATCATAAACCTCCTTCCCCTGATTCCCCACTCCCATCCTTCACCACAGAGTTGCCTACGGTTTCCTCCCTGTGTCTTCCTTCTTTGAAGCCTAAAACCTAGTGCAAGACCAGGAAGAGAAAGAAGCACTTAGAAAACAGATGGGTCATCATTTGGGAAACAAAACACTATTGTTTCATCAACTCATTCTATCAACAACTACAGAGTGTGTATCTACTACGTACAAGACACTGTTCTAGGGGGCTTGGAATATACTGGTGACCAAAGCAGAACAGATCCCTGTCTTTGTAGCATTTTTGTCAGCTTTATACCAACAGTGGCTAAACAGGATGCTGTCTGGACACATTCAGCCCTGTCCCTGCCACATATTAAGTGTTCAACATCCATGTCTCCATCCTACAAAGCCCTTTTCATTTCAGATAATTAGTCCAGGGAGGTATTAAGCTTGCAAAAGAAGGGAAAAAAAAAGAAATTCTCTACTAAGCAGAATCTAAAGCAGGAGTGGGGAACCTGTGGCCTTCCAGGTCCTTAAGTGCAGCCTTTTGACCGAATCCAAATTTTATAGAACAAATTCTTTTATTAATACATTTTTGTTCATCTTTTATATTTTTATTTTTAAAATGAATGTATTTAGTCTTTAGTCTAAAGACTTTAGTCTAGTCTTTAGTCTAGTGTATTTAGTCTTTTATTTTTAAAATGAATGTATTTATGTCTTTAGTAACTAAAGAATGAAGTAAGTTTCAACGAAATAGTCCTCCCAGATTGACAGGCACAATTAGAACAGCAGTAAGTCATAAGGGCTAAATTGACGGCTGCTACACTCATGATTTAGTTCTAACTTCCCCCACCTGACTGGCGCCACTACCGCAGGAGGCTGGCTGGCGAGGGTTTATGGGGGTCGAGCACACCAGTCTGCTATCAGCTTTTGACAGTGGTGCACTGAGTTTCTGTTTGAAATGGAATTTGTGAATAGTTGCACAGCTCAACAGTATTTTTAAATTCTGTCTGCGTAACAGTCCATCATGTCAAAGAAGACCAAGAGAATGCTGAAGGAAGAAAACAGATTTTTTAATGAGGATTGGGAATTGCAGTATTATCTTATTTCTGTTAAAGATGATTTACTTGCTTTGTGATACTGCAATATCAACATAAAAGAAATTCGATGTTCATCAGCACTGTAACACTCATTAGGACCACAGATATTTTAAATTAAAGGGAGAGGTGCAAAAGATTGTATTGCTTAATTTAAAAGATGAAAAGCTTGCTGGGCATGGTGGCTCCTGCCTGTAATTCTTAGCACTGTGGGAGGCCTAGGCAGGAGGATCCCTTGAGGCCAGGAGTTCAAGACCAGCCTGAGCAAAAGTGAGATCCCACCTCTAACAAAAATGGAAACATTAGCCGGGCACCATGGCACATGCCTGTAGGCTGAGGCAGGAGGATAGCTTGAGCCCAGGAGTTTGAGGATGCAGTAAGCTATGAGGATACCACTGTACTCTGGGCGGGGGTGCGGGTGGGGCAGAAAGAGACAAAGTCTCAAAAAAAGAAAAGGAAAAAAAAAAA
>CAUYRT010094166.1:0-16111 GCA_963574885.1 Lepilemur ruficaudatus | reverse complement strand
ATGCTGAGTGAAAAATCCATATGTAAAAGAGAATATACTGTATAATTTTCTAGTATAAAGTTCTGGACTGGTAAAGCTAATCTATGGTAGGAAAAAAAATCAGGAAAATGGTTGTCCTGGGGTTGAGGGCAGTGATTGATTGACTCAGAAGGGACATGAGGAAAGCTTCTCAGTGATGGTGATATTCTGTATTTTGATAAGAGTTTGGGTTATACAGGTGTACCCTTCTGTTGAAGCTCACAGAATGATACACTTGAGATTTGTGTATTTCATTTAATGTAAATTTACCCTCAATAGAAGAAAATCCTAACTCCAGTTAATGATCAGTATGCTGAAATGTTTGGAGTCAAGTGTACTGATGTCTGCAACTTTGAAATACATAACAAAATGAGGTGAATGGACAGACGGATAGATATGTGATAAAGCAAGTCCAGTGAAATGTTAATTATAGAATCAAAGAGGTGGGTCTATGAATGAATATTTACTGTAATTTTCTTCAATTTCTTTTATGTCTGAGTATTTTCATAATAAAATATTAGAAAGAAAATAATTATTGCCACACAACAAACCATGTAAGGGTTTATTGACTTAAAATGACAATTATTTATTATTTCTCACAGTTCTGTGGTATGGCTTGTGATTATTCTGATTCATGAGTAGTTAACTAAGGTTCATGAGGTAGCTGGAAGGTACAAAATAGTCACACTTGCCTGGTATTGATGCTGGACATCAGCTGGCAGCTCAGCTGAGGCTGTTCACCAGTGCCCTTGGTTTTCCTCCCTGTGGGACTCTTCAAGTGGCTACTTGGGCTTCTCCACAGTATCGTGGCTGGGTTCAAACTGGAAGGAAGCAAAAGCTACCAGTCTTCTTTTGTTTTGATTTGGACTGAGAAATCATAATGTTATTTTTGCTGCATTCAAGGGAAAGGAACAGAGTCTACCTTTCAAAAGGAGTGACAAGAGCTTTCAGTTATCTTTACCCTACCAAAAACATTTTGACCAAACATTCTGTAATGAAGATTGCCTTATTTTTATATTATTGTTATAAAGTCATTATCAAATATAGAGTCAATCAAAGGGAATGTAGTAAAATGTGTAGAAAAAAAGGATTATGGAGATATATTAGGAAGGTGATTGATAACAATATTATTATGTCATTTTTCTAAATTCCTCTGGATTTTGTGATATTTGTGTTATTTGCCAACTTTTAAAAGTGGTTCATAATCATTGTTATAATTTTTTCATACTAGACAAATAGTTATTTTCAAACCTCATTTGTAATTTGTATTATAATTTTGAATTCTTTTTCCTTTAAAAAGGCCCTCAAATGGTATATATTGCACTTCACAAACTTGGATTCACCTCTGGCAAGAGTAACATGTTAATTTTACTTCTTTGCTATAAATTCTCTGCCCTAGGCCTATCTATGACTTAAGTCAAAGTACCTTAGTAGGCCCAAATTTAGAGACGATTCAAGCCTTTCTAGTTGCGTTGCCTCATTGAGGGCATTTCCTGTTTTTCAGGTAGTGAATTTTCTTATTTGAATTATTAGTGCTATATCCAAAGCTTATGGTTTGGAGTCAGTGTTTCAGTTTTAGATCAAAATACTTCAGGGTAGCTTAGAGGTGGTAGGACCTTACCTCCAGGTTTGTCTGGGACTATCTTGGTTTAATACTTGTTGTCTCAGTGTGATTGTATTATTTCCCTCTTGAAAAAAGTGTCCTATTGAACAGTACATATGTGGCACCTCTACTTAAGAAAATCCTAAACTTTGTTTAGAAATGGTGTTGACTTAATCCAGGGAATGGTTCAGAGGTACCCTCGTGTCTCGGCCTTTCAACCTGAGACATACATTTATACTTTTCAACTTGATGAATGTACAGTTTTGCTTGTAAGTGCCCTTTGCAGGTAGAAGATTCTTTTAAAGAGTAAATGCCCATTCTACTAATGAGTTATTTAAGATTTCTGCTAATTTGTTTAATGTTGATTTTATTGTCTTTAAGGTAAATCTCATTTCTGAAACCGTTACTATCCATTTAATTAGAATTCCATGTATATTTTGCTGTGCTCTAATCCTTGGATTCTTGAAGTCTTCTTTAAAGGAGGTAATGCTGTTACTTAAAAATAGAGGTGAATAAATGGACAGTATTGCGGACAGTGGTGATGATGACAGTGAATTTGCCAGTGTGGAAATGAGGCATAGAAGGATTAGGTAACCTGCCTAAGGTTACATGGTAAATGCAGGATAGAATTGGGCAGTAAGGACAAAATTACCATCTGCCTTATTTTTAGTAAAAGAATATAATATTTCAACTACTTTAACTCTGTGAGGTGTTTTAGAGGGTGATATATTAAAAATAGGGTTTTCCAATTCTTCATAGTACCTTTGATATTTTCTTATCTAATAATCCCATTTGACAGGAGAGAAAAGTAAAGAAGTTTAGCAACAAAGGGTTTGAATTTACATCCTGAAGTTTATTCATGAGGAAAGGAGAATACAGTATGCACTAATGAACATGAAAGAGTCAGGTAGAGAGATGGGGTGTGTATGTGTGCATGTGTACACGTATGTATGGATGTAGACAGGAAGAATAGCTAGCATGTAGATATGACACATCTTGTGAGATCAGTGGCTGGTACATATTTAATGACCAGCTCTTGGTGGGAGGAGTGAGGGGAAGGGGAGGTCCTGATTTGTAGCATTTGCCAGTTTCTGTGGTGTAAATACTCCTGTGACTGTTTCCATGCCACCAAAGTGATGGTACTGAACAGGAGGTTGGGAAATACAGTATTTCTACTATACAGATAAAATAAATGTAAATAACCTCAAGAACTAATCGTAAAATGTAATAAAATAATTAGGAAGTAGTGCATTTTGAGTATGTTACCTTATTTTTAATATAATTTATTCAATTGCAAGTTTATATAATTTAATTTATAATAGCCATTATATTTAACAGCTGGCTCACAAAATTCCTGAAAATGTAATAATAGTAATTTGGTAAGATCTGGCTCCAGTACACCCCTGCAGGAAACCAACCTATGTGTTTTCATGATGTTACAGACCAGGAGTTGCTTCAAATTCGTGACAGCATTCGCCTGGAGAGGTGGAAAACCATAGTGATAACCACATTGTACTGGGGAATGGACCCTCTGATCCTGCTATTAGTAGGATTTTCCTTGGCATCTCAGGGAGATGAATTCTACTGAGAGTGCTTAATGCGGAGCAAACGGTCTCCTTTCCTTTTGAGCTTTCTTAGAGGTTAGCTGTTTCTCCAGTTGTGCGTGAGGATTGACCAAGAGAAGGTGCAGGCCAGGTGTTTACCCTGGGATAGTGGGATACTTTTTAATGACCACTGGGTGGCGCATCTTTCACCCTTCTGCCCCTCAATTTCCATCCGCAAATATCGTGGTCGGCATGTGCTTCCCAACTGGCTCATTTTCCCTGTGTGCACTTTAATCCCCAACCACCTTGAGCTGTGGGTATAGATGTGATGTGCCTTGTTCCCACCCCTCTGTGCCTTCACAGGCTGCCCCCTCTTCCTGGGTTCCTTTCTCCCCATCATAGCCCCCACTCTACACTTCAGGAAAAATACTTGTTGTCCTCCTACTAGACTGTAGGTGCCCCATAATACTTTGGCTGTGTCTTTTAGAGCTGTTTCCAGGACATAATATAGCATGTCACTGTACACAGTAGAAGATCCATAAATGTTGCTGAATTTGTGAATCTTCATTTCTCCCCCCCACCAAAATTATCATTTCCCCCCCACCATTATTATTAATGACTTCATTATTATGAAGTCATTATGAATGACTTCCTAAGTCGTCTCTTCTGTTCCCATTTACACATACTGAAATGGAGAGTCTCAAAAATCTATCTTTACTCTCCTTTTCTGTTGTCACTTAGTCTCTGCAAAGAAATTCTCTCCCCTTAAGTAGTGAGTCATAGGAGGAGGGGAGAGATAATTTCCTAAAAGTGGTGGCTCAAAAGAGTCCTTTCTGCTGAAAGGTTACAGCTGACTACTCTTAGACAAACCAGCTTGCCTTAAGATAATGTCACCGGGAATTAAAGGCTTGCAGGTTCCAGAATTCGGCCTCTCTCGTAGAGGCAGACTGTACAAGAAGGTAAAAGAAAACCTCCAGGAAGAACCCTAGCTCTCCAGAAAGGTAAAAGCAGGGGAGTGGGGAATTAACAAGCAGCTTCTTTGCTGATGCTGCCATAGGGCTGCCCTTGAACACGTCAGAGAAGAAAAATCAGCTCATTTCCTCTGTATTTCTGTATAAGTCCAGAAACAGCCGAGAGTTGTCCCCAGGTAAAATGAGAATGGTTTTTATTCATTTTTCAAGTTTAGACCTGGAATTTTCCATTGTCCTTGCTCTCATCAGATCCCAAAGCTGAAACCACAGTGGCCGAGTATTTAATTCGTTGACCAAATATTCCAGTTCCCTTCCTGCGACGTCCCTTTGCTCCAGTGGTGTCAGGCTTGATTTGCTTTGGCCAAGGCCATATGAGTAGAAGTAGTGTGTGTCATGTCAAAGTCAATGCATGGTTTGTCATATTCTCTTTTCCCTCTCCAGGGGCAGGGAATGTCCTAGAAAGAGGCTTCTCTATCAGCCTGGGTCTCAGAGTGAAGGTAACATGGGGGTGGGGGGCAGAGCTGCAGCTGACCCGGGGTGCACATGTGGCATAAGTGAGAATGAAATATTAATGGCTGTAAGTCCTAGGAGATTGATACATACAGTCATTTAAAGGAGTTTACTAGATTTCATAAAGAAAGGAAGGGAATGAACTTAACTAGAGAAAAAAAGGCTTTAGTTGAAATTAAGTTATTCAGTGTTTATTTTATAAATAAGTGCATCATTCCATAATACACAATTTCCACTGTGTGGAATTATCTCTAATCTGGCATTATCTTCTATTTCTATGGATAAGTTGAACGGTAGTTGGTCTGGTTGTTCTTTGAATGGATATGTATTAAGAGCTCCCTATCACTAAAGCATCATATTAGGTTCTGAGACATAGAGGCAAACAAAACAGACAGAACCCCATTCTTCATGGAACTAGAGGTCCCTTTTGGTGGGTTAGGCAAATTAAAAACAAAAAGACCAAATAGTAAACATGGTAATTTCAGAAAGTGACTAGGTAACAAGAACAGTAAAACAGGGTAGAAGAATAAAGAGTAACTATGAGGGTCGGGGGATGGTGTGGGGCCATCCAGAGCAATTTGATTTATCGTGCTTTACAATACAGAGGAATCAAACTGATACGGACAGATGACTTTTTTATTTAAAATGGAGTCATAGTTTTATGTCAGTCCCTTTAATAAACATACGGGGTGAATGTAAAACTGAGAGCCAGTTTATTTTACAAGTGGTTCTTATTGTGATGCAAACATTTATCTTTGAATTTATCTGGAATTAACTCTGAATTTTCATCCATAAAAATTTTCATCCTTCCAATGTTGAAGACAACTATTCCTGGATGGCATTTTAAGGAATTTGGTTTCTGAAGTAGCCAGGGAACTTCAGGACGGGGCAGGGAACTTTAATTTGGTTGCAGAATATGGGCCTGTGTGTGCTGTGAAGCTCAGATCCAGGGTGTTGGGTATTCCATCTTCTGATAGCCGTGTTCTTCTCTGGACAAAGCCCACATTCTCCTTCCAAGGAGCATAAGATGAGCTCAGAGAACTAATGGTTGCAGTCACAAAAGCATACCAACTGGTTTTTATGTTTTCAAACTCAGCAAAGCCAATGAAACCAGAAAAGGAGAAAAGAATTATTCACATTTGTCAAGAATTGACTCATAATATTTTGCATCAATTCTATTCAGCCAGAATCATAAAATTTCAAAGGTGAAAGAAATGAAGCTTATCATTTTATGACTGTGGGAATGGACACCAAGAGAGATCAAAATGAGCTGTTGGAATTTGTTCATTAATTTATTAACTCAACAAATATTTATTGAGTACCAATTTGTGTGGAGCTGGGCACTGCCCTGGAGCCTGGGATTTCAACTGGGAGAACAAAATAGTCTTTGTTCCTAGGGAAGTTTAGAGCCTAGTGAGTCTAGTGGGAACTAGAGCTATGAAGGCAAGGTGGTTCTATGAGAAATTATCCCTAAATAACCTGACCTATTCTTGGGGGCAGTGGCCAGGGAAGGTTTCCTAGGGAGGTTATCCTCAAGCAGAGATCTAAAGGATGAGTATGGTTTAACAAGGAGAAGGGCACATGAAGAGGATGCCTTAAGATCCTTCCGGGGGGGAGAAAAGCATGCATGAGGGAATTCTGGTAGATGGGAGGGTGGCAGACTACAGCAACTGAAAGTAATAATTGAGGTTAGGGAATAGAGAGGAAGGAACACAAAGTTTCTAGGGGAGGCTCTAGAGAGCACATGGGCAGAATGAAAACTTCTAAGCAGGAAGTGATATGATCAAATTTCTTCTTTGAAATGAACATGCTAACTAGGAATAGGAGACTACTCCATCAATCCAGTAAAGAGCTACAAAAAGCCTACAGCAATATTGAAAGACTTCCCCCTTGCAACCTGGAATAAAACAAGGATTTTCCTTATCATTATTTACTGGAAGTCCTAGACAGTGCAATAATGCAAGAAAAAGAAATAAAAATCATAATGATTGGGAAATGAGACCTGTTATTATTTGCAGGTGAAGATGATTATGTAGAAAATCTAAAAGAAATTCTACTCAATTTATCACGTAAACTTGGCAAGATTACTGGACACAGGACAATATACAAAAATAAACAATATATGCTAGAATAAAGATATTTATAATAGCATAAAAATCTGAATATTTTAGAATAGATCTAAAAAAAGTTCTTTTGAAAACTGTGAAACTTTATTGGAAGAAGAAGACAAATAAATGTTTGATACAACTCATCTGTGGATCAGAAAACCCAATATTGTAAACATGTCAATTTTCCCTAAATTGATTTATAGATTTAAAATAGTCCCAATCAAAAAGCCCACCTTTTTGAATATAGAAACTTTTAAGCTGACTGTAAAATCTATTTGGAAATGCAAAGGACTAAGACTGGTTAAGGCAATCTAGAAGAACTAAAAACAGATAGAAGGACTTATACTACTAGATACCAAGACCTATTAAAAACAATAGTAATTAAGATGGTGTAATATTGATATGTGGATGGACAAAGACCAGTAACAAAATAGGGGGTCCAGAAATAGACTCACACATATACAGTCACTTTATTTGTAAGGTGGCACTGCAGTATGGTGGCGAAATGATTTTTATTTCAATAAATGCTGCAGAGTCAATTTGAAATTCATATGGAAGAAGATGACAGGTGGATTATAGACTTAATTGTGAAAGCAAAAGCAAACAAAACCAGAACAGAAACAAAAAAACCCTTTTAAAAGAAAATATAGGGGAACATCTTTATGATCTTGGGGTGGGCAAAATTATTTCACAGTGGATACAAAAAGCTGTAAGCATAAAAGAAAAAGGCATTGGTAATAGGACTACATTAAAATGGAGAGCTTCTGTTCTTCAGAAGGTATCATTAAAGTAGGGAAAAGGCAGTCCATGAAATGAAAGAAGATGTTTTCAATATATTTGACAAAAGACTCATTTCTATAATGTATAAAGACCCTTACAAATCAATAATAAAAGGGCAAGCAACTTAATAGGAAAATGGGCAAAGGATTTCAGCATTCACCTCACAAAAGAGGATATCTAAATAGTAAAAAAACAAAAAAAAATGTTTAACCCCATCGGAAATGAGGGAAAAGTAAATTAAAACCACAGTGATATACAACTCTACCCACACCAGAATGGCTAAATTGAAGATGATAGATGATATCTCATCTTGAGAAGGATATGAAACAACTAAAACTATCATATATTGCTTGTAGTAGTGTAAATTGGTACAACTATTTTGGAAAAGTGTTTGGCAGTGTCTACAAATGTCGAACAGGTTCCCACACTGTGACCCAGCACTTCTGCTCCTATGTATAGGTATACCTATCCAAAATGCATACATATGTTCACCAAAATACATGTGTGTAAATACCACTCCTCTTACCTTGTACAAAAAGAGTACAATGTTAATGCCAGCATTATTCATGTTAGCCCCGAACTGGGAGCAAATTCCAATACCTATCAAAAGAAAAATGAATAAATGTAAATCATGGTGTAGTCATATAATGGTGCACTGCAACAATGAGGGGCCTAGTGATTAGAAGAGGCTCAATGAGGGTTTCCTAGGTGCTGCTGGCAATGTTCTATTTCTTGATCCAGTGCTGGTTTTGTGGGTGCATTCACTTAGTGAAAGCTCATCTAGCTGTTCCCTTATGATTTGTGTAATTTTGTACATAGTGCTACACTATGGTGAGAGTCAACAGAGTCTTCTAGCAAGATGGGGTTACAATCTTAAGTAACATATCCTGGAAGTGACATTCCATCACTTTTGCCACATTCTGTTGGTCAGAAGCAAGTCACACATTCCCCCGCCCCACCACACACACACACACTCAAGGAGAGGGAATTACACAAAGGCTTAAATACTGGAAATCGGGGATCATTGGGGCCTCTTTGTATCTGTTCACTGCAATGCCTCAATGTTCTCACCTATGAAATGGGAATAGCAGTAGTACCTACCTCTTGGCTAATTATATAGAATAAGTGAGATAATGTATATAAAGCACTTAGCACAACTCCTAGAACATAATTTGTGCTCCAAAATGGTTATTTACTATTTTTATTATTCTAATTATGCAATCATATGGCAGTATGAAAGGATTCTTTATTGTTTTTTATTATATATATTTAAGATGTACAGCATGATGTTTAGATATACATAGGGAAATGATTACTATGATCAAATAAATTAGCATATCCATCACCTCACATAGTTACCCCTTTTTTGTGGTAAGAGCACCTAAAATCTAATCTCTTAGCAAATTTCTGGTATATAATACAATATTAACTATAGCTCTCATACTGTACATTAGATTTCTAGATTTATTCATTCTACGTAACTACAACTTTGTACTCTTTGACCTGTATCTCCTCGTAACTACTGTTCTCTCTTTCTGTGTATTCACTTTTTTAGATTCCACATGTTAGTGAAATTACGCATTATTTTTCTTTCTATGTCGGGCTCATTTTACTTAGCATAATGTCCTCCAGGTTTATTCATGTTGTCTCGAATGTTAGGATCTTCTTTTTTAAGGCAAAATAATATTTCTTTGTGTGTGTATACATGTATTTTCACAGTTTATTTATCCATTCATCCATTGATGGACACTCCATGTCTTGGCTATTGTGTATAATGCTGCAGTGAACACGATAGTGCAGGAGTCTCTATGAGGTACTGATTTTTATTGCCTTTGGGTAATCCCAGAAGAGGGATTGTTGGGTCATATAATAGTTCTATTTTTAATTTTTTTAGGAACTTCCATACTGTTTTCCATAATAGCTGTACCAGTTTATATTCCCATTAACAGTATACAAAGGTTCTCTTTTTCCACACCCTTGCCAACAACATGTGTTATCTTTTGTCTTTTTGATAATAACCATCCTAAGAGGTGCAAGACGATATTTCATTGTGGTTTTTGATTTGCTTTTCCTTAGTGATGAGTGATGTTGAGCACCTTTTCACATACCTGTTGGCCATTTGTATGTCTTCTTTGGAAAAATGTCTTTCAGTTTCTTTCTTTTGCTGTTGAATTGTGTGAGTTCCTTGTATGTTTTGTATATTAACCCCTTATCAGGTGTATGATTCATAAATATTTTCTGGCTGTCTTTTCATTTTGTCCATTATTTTTTTTGCTATGCAAAATATTTTTAGTTTGATACAGTCCCACTTGTTTATTTTTGCTTTTATTGCTTGTGCTTTTGATGTGATATCCAAAAATTCATTGCCAAGGCTAATGTCTAGGAGCTCCCCCCCATGTTTTCTTCTAGGAGTTTTTACAATTTTAGGTCTTACATTTAGGTCTTTAATCTATTTTGAGTTGATTTTTGTGTAAGATTAGGGTCCAGTTTCATTCTTCTGCAAGTGGATATCTAATTTTCCTAACACCATTTATTGAAGAGACTATCCTTTCTTCTTTATGTCTTCTTGGTGACCTTGTTGAAAATTATTTGACTATATATGCTTGGGTTTACTTCTGGGTTCTTTATTCTGTTCCATTGGATTGTGTGTCCATTTTTATGCCAGTACTGTACTGTTTTGATTACTTGTAATATAATTTGAAATCAGGAAATGTGATACCTCCAACTTTGTTTTTCTTTCTCAAGATTACTTTGGCGATTTGGAGTTTTTTGTGGTTCCATACGAATTTTAGAATTGCTTTTTCTATTTCTGTGAAAAATACCATTGGAATTTTGATAAAGAATGCAGTGATCTGTACATTGCTTTGGGTCATATGGACATTTTAACAATATTAATTCTTTCAATCCAGGAACACAGGATATCTTTCCATTTATTTGTGTTTTCTTCAATTTCTTTCATCAATATTTTATAGTTTTCAGCATACAGATCTTTCACCTTTTTGGTTAAATTTATTTCTAATTATTTTGTTTTTTGATGCTATCATAATAGGATTGTTTTCTTAATTTATTTTTCAAAATAGATCATTATTGGTGTAAAGAAATGCAACTGATTTTGTATTCAGCAACTTTACTGAATTTGTTTATTGGTTCTAACAGGTTTTTTTGGGGAGGGGAGTCTTTAGGATTTTCTACATATAGGATCATGTCATCTGCAAATGGGGTTAATTTAACGTCTTCCTTTCTGATTTGGGTGACTTCTTTTCTTGTCTGATTGCCCTTGCTAGGACTCCCAGTATTATATTGAATAGAAGTGGTAGGAGTGGGCATCCTTAATTCATTATGTATGACTGGCTTCCTCCAGTGCATTTGAAATACCATGCCATTCATAAACAAATAAGCACACCCAACTGGGTAGGAGAGCACATTTGGCAAAAAGTGAGGTAGACAAGTAACTATCATTTAGCATTTGCAAAGAAGGAAACAATATCCCTGTCTCACACTCTCTGATGGTGTTTCTATTCACCTGTCTGCAGATATATACTATAAGCCATGATTCTGTCACATTAGTTTCCAAATAGGTAGCAGCATCAACATCATGTTGAAGTTAAATGCTAGCTCATTGGAGTGCAAGTGCAAATATCTGCCATTTCGTCGTGGGCAAGTATTAACAAAACATGTGTTCTACTTGCTGTGACAAATCAGCAGGCTTATCAAACACCCTTTGATAATGATTTTATACTCTCAGTCTTGGACCAGGGGTCAGGCATCCTGGGTTTGAATCTTGAGTCTACATGCAAAATAATCTCTGTGCCATTGGCTCAGTTACTTCCTTCTGGACATCAGTTGCCTCATCTGTAACGTAAGAGGTTCATTCTGTTTTTTCTCCAGGAGTCTTTCATCTGATAAATTTCTTTGATTCTAAATGTAAATGGCATATTAGCCTTCTAGTTCTGCTAGAAGTAATTGGAGTTGTGTCCTGCCTCACTTCTTGTAAAAAGGTCAAGGCTTGCTTCTCCTGATCCCTGTATTTACTGTTCATTTGCTGACCTGAAATTCGAGTTGATCATTCAAGAGCCTCCTGTGCCTAAATGCATTTGGGGATAAAAATAACTTCTGGTGAATTCTCCCTGGGGTGAGCAATTTCACATGCATTAGTACCCTTCGCTTCTGCAGGACTTCTCACCACCCTCCCTATTGTTCTAGTAAAAGGTATGCATTCATAGCATGCTAAAATGTTTTATGATTTGTGTTGGGTGATACGTCAAGCCTGCTTGATGAAAAACCTGCTAATGTCATTATATTAAAAGGGGATTTCCCTGGATTTCGAGAGAGGGGATATTTGTTCATTTGTTAATTCACTCACTCAAACGTAAACCAAGCACTTAGTAAGTAACTAATGTGTGTCAAACCCAGAGCTGGGTACTGGGGATACGGCTTTGAAAAGGGATTTGGTCTTAGGAAGCATAAACTTTAGTGGGATAGGAAAGTAAAGAGATAATTGTACACACATGTAACCAGATGCCTGATGACATTATTGCTTCAAATCTGTGCTTTCATTTTGTTGGAGGATGAGGATGAAGATGTTGATGAGGATGGTGATAGTGATACAGCCAGGCACTATTCCAAGTGCTACACATATTAACTCATTTAATTTTCTTTTTTTCCCCTAACTTTTTTATTGTGTATACACATAACAAAATTTACCATCTTAACCATTTTAAGTGTACAGTTCAGTGATATTAACTACGTTTATAAAGTTGTACAACCATCACCATCATCCACCTCCATAACTCTTTTCATCTTGTAAAAATGAAACTCTGTGCTTATTAAGCGGTAACTCCCTATACCGCCTCCCCCAGCCCCAACCACTACCATTTACTTTCTGTCTTTATGATTTTAACTACTTCAAGTACCACATACACGTGGAATCATACAGTCTTTTTCTTTTTGTGACTGGCATATTTCACTTAGCATAATGTGCTCAAGGTTCATACACGTTATATCATGTGCCAGAATCTCCTCCCTTGTTAAGGCTGAATAATTCCATTGTATGTATAAACCAAATTTTGCTTATCTGTCCATAGACATTTGGGTTGCTTCCATATCTAACCATCATTGTTAATGCAGCTATGAACATGAGTGTACAAATATGCTTTGAGACCCTATTTTTAATCCTTTTAGGTATATACCTGGAAGTACAATGCTAGATCGTACGGTAAATCTGTATTTAATTTTTTTGCAAAACCACCATACAATTTTCCACAGTGGCTGTACCGATTTACATTCCCTCCCATTAGACAGTGCACAAAGGTTCCACTTTCTCCACATCTACACCAACACTTGTTATTTTCTGTTTTTTTTTTTTGATATTAGCTATCTTAATGGATGTGATAACTCATTTAATTTTCATAACAACCCTTTGAGACAGGTAATATTTTAATTCCCATTTTGCAGATAAAGAAGTTTAGAGCACAGAGAGGTCAAATTACTTGTTCAAGTTCACACAGCAAGTCAGTGGTTAGATCAGGAGCCTAACATAGGCAGTCTACTCCTGACCACTTCCCATACCTGATACACCTGTTCATTTAGTGGGCATTTGCGGTGCACTTACTATGAACTAGAGGATGGGGGCATCAAAACTAAGTATCATGTTTCCTGCCCTGGAGTTGTTCACAATCCACAGTGCACGAGTGTACCAGGAGAGGCATATGCAGAATGTGCAGAGTTATAACTGAAAGAGAATCACTCAGACATCCAGATGGGGGGTGGTATGCATATTAACACTTGTGCCTCCGCGTGTACACACTGTGATGATTGGACAGTTTCCTTAATGGCCAGATTCACACTCTCCCCTGCTCCCCTGATCACTTTTGGCTAAAGCTGTAGCTCAAAACTATATAGACAAACTACAGGTATTTGAGAAATATTAATACCTTAATAATTTTGTTGTGGCCATAACAGTATCATCTATACTAATATTTTTTAAAAAATCAACTATTAATAAATTATTATCCTACCATGGGAGTGAAATATTAGTTATATCTGTTCCTGATGCACATGAAAATAAATGCATAACACTTCACATGAAGATCATCTATGCTCCATATAAAATCACCCTGTGGCCTGTTGTGGAGCAATTGCCTGCTGCACTTTGATCTTATTGTGTATATCTCTGTTGTGCTGTAAACGATGCATCATCTTCAGGACTTTTACTTTTTCCAGAAAGAAGGGTTAGTGCCGACTCAGAATATGAAAGTGCGGAAATTCTAACCTACCACTTTTAATTTTTGATCAGAGTTCCATATTGGGAAAAGGATCCAGGGAGGAGGTTGTCTGGCATGGGAGGTGGGAAGTGTCCGGCATGGGGAATCTCTCTCGGTTCCTCAGTGTAGGTCCAAGTCTAACCATCCTTTGCAGCCAAGAGCAGCCTCTACACAAAGAGTCTGTCTCATGTCCCAGCGTGATGCTGGTTTTCCAGGCTTCGTCCTGCCCTTTGTGAGCAGAGCTGAGACTCATATATCATTGTCAGAGCATATTTGTTTAGTGTGCTTATGATGCTTTGAAAGGTATGCGTTGATGCCAGGCTGCCACACATGTATTCAGGGTGGGCAATAACAAAAGCAGATGTCTCAAAGGCAATAAGGATCTGAGTAACATCAGAGAAAGCCTGGCAGCCTCATGGGAAAAATCCTGTTCCTCCAGAGGAAAACATCTGTGCATAAATGACCACTCTTAGGAATGTATTAATAGTTCTTTGGCATAGACAGAAACCACCCGTGATTCCTACGGCCTCTAGCCGTGCTTCCCTGTTTCCCATATCCATTCCCCATCTTCTGTCTGCCCTCCTTATTATCTTCCTTCCCTCCCCCTCTCACACTGCGCACTTCAATCACTATTGCCATGGCCCAGCATCTGCCCACATATGTCCCCATCAGGGGAGTCCCTAGCCCAAGGGCAAGATCTGTGTTGCTCCCTTGGGTGAATACAAGATGTGCTCTTCGTGTCCCAGGATGGAATTGACAACATATGAAATAGTTAGGAGAAAGTCCAAGTTGCTGCTCCTGGGTTAGAAGACCCTGCATGGTCAGGCGGCTTCCCTCCCTGACTCGTCTCTTCACTCTCTCTCTTGCTCACTGTGCTGCAGTTCCAGGTATTCTTTCTGTCCTTCCATCATGCCATGCTCACACTCACTGCAGGTCTTTGCAGGTTGTTGCCTTTGCTTAGGATGTTCTCTCCCCAGGTGTCCACCTGGCTGCTTCTTTTTCATCACCTGATGGTAAAAACGACCACACTGTTGCCTGAGTGTCCTCTCTAAGATGCCTCCCAACTTTCCTTTCTAAGACATATCCCATGGTGGAATTACCACCAGAGGCAGTGAGCTCTTCCCTTTCTAAGGAAGAACTCTGTGCCTCTGGGCAGCCTCTTGGTTGGAATGCTCTAAAATTATAGGAAGGTAGGATAGTGTGGGAGTTACAAGCATGGACTGTGAAGCCGCACTACCTGGGTTTGAATCCCTGTTCTGCCGTGAGCTGTGTGACCTTGGGCAAGTGATTGAACTTCGCAGAGCCTCAGTATTTCACTTCTGATATAATCAATGATAAGGAATTTACTCCATGAGATTGTTTTGAGGATTAAATGGATTAATACATGGGGAATGCCTCAGCATTTTCTGGGCAAGCGGTATGTAATCTGGCAGACATTCTCATCATTATGTTTCCCACAGCAGTTCTCTTTGGGAATGGTTCTATCCTTTAGGGGGTGGTTGGAAATGATTGGGGGTGTGCTCGCTTCTCACAGTGATTGAGGGAGGCTACTTGCGTTTGGTGAGTGTGAAGAAATGTTAGATGTCCTGCAATTTACAGGGAAAAATTTTTTCATGTCCTACTGCTGCCAGATGTTCATGTAGGTGAACCACCTGCTGGATGTTCATGTAGTTAAGGAACCTGTTAACAAGGATCTGATTGTGAAATTTTTTTGTCTGGTTGAATTTAACTGAATTTTTAAGGAATACAATTACATGTAGATTGAGGAAAGACCATGTATTGTTTTATTGGGAATTTTACGGGGAGTTGTGCCCCATTTTGAAAATGTTCATCAAAGGTCCACATACCTCATGGTATGTGAGTTAACAGAACAACTCCCTGAACCTGGGTGTAACTTGTAACTATCGTAGTCATGGTGATTCTTCATATATGTAAAAATAAACTTATGTAATTCCTAGTCCAAAATTCCAGATAGAAATGTCAGTGTCAACAACATTCAACTGCTCATCTCTTGACTCCAGATGAAATCAGGGTGAGTGAGTGAGTGTGAGTGTTTGCCAGCGCCCCTATCTTCTAGTCAAATCCTGCCTCAGAACTTACTTTTAAAAAAACACATTATAAGGCCGGGCCCGGTGGCTCACACTTGTAATCCTAGCACTCTGGGAGGCCAAGCCGGGTGGATCACTCAAGGTCAGGAGTTCGAAACCAGCCTGAGCAAGAGCGAGACCCCGTCTCTACTAAAAATAGAAAGAAATTAATTGGCCAACTAAAAACACATAGAAAAAAATTAGCCGGGCATGGTGGTACATGCCTG
>CAUYRT010094164.1:0-21026 GCA_963574885.1 Lepilemur ruficaudatus | reverse complement strand
AATGGGAAAACAACCACCACATATACTTACTATTAAACTGGAACTAACTGGTGAACACACACATGCACAGAAGGAAGGAAAATTCAGTGGAGATAAAGCAGGGGACAAAGGGGGAGGAGAGGATGGGCAAAAACCTACCTACCCTAACAGGTACAATGAACACTATCTGGGTGATGGGTACACTTATAACTCCAACTCAGGCATTGCAAAAGCGATCCTTGTAACCAAAAACATTTGTACTCCTGCAATACTTTGAAATTAAAAAAAAAAGATAATAAACAATAGACTTCCCATCAGCACAATAGAACTCAGAAGACAATAGAATAATATTTATAAAGTGCTAAGGGAAAATACTTATTAACTTAAAACTTTATATAGAGTTGAATTATCATTCCTAACTGAGGGCAATTAAAATAAAACCTATTCAAACAAAGACTAAGAGAATTTGGTAATTACAGACCCTCACTAAAAAACTATTAAAGGATGTACATCAAGAAGAAGAAAATTAAAAAAAAAAAAGAAGAAGAACATTGAACCTAGAATAAAAGACTGAGGTTCAAGAAACAATGGAGCAAAAAACATGGTAAACATATAGGCAAATTTAAATAAGCCTCAATTATAAAAATGCAGTTTATTTTGAAATGATTAAAATGTTCTAAAATTTGTGGTGATTAATTGGGACTTGAGGAGACATATTGGTGACTCCCTTCTGTGTTTCTTTTTGCCTCTTATATCCCAGACTGGGGGTTAGGGAAGCCAGCAACCCAGGAACACCAACAAGCACGGACACACACACACACACACAAAAAGAGCCCCAACACAAGCCTGCTCTCTTTAGCCAAAGTACCAGAAAAAGAGCAATCCTTGAGCTTGATGCATTACACAAAAAAGAAAAACAAAGAAAGAAAAGAAAAGGGGTAACCTTGTAGGACAGAAAACTTTTGATAATAACTGCTCTTTACTCCAGGAAAACACCCACATGAAAAAAAGTATAGTCCCACTCCCACTAATGTGAGCAAAGGCTGAGTGAAGAGGCTGACATTCCCCTCCCTAGGCTGTAAGGAAGTATCCCAACCACCCAGCCAGTATGGTGTCAGCGAGGGCAAAGTGGGAAGCAAGGACTATAATAAGGCCCCTCTCTCCACAGTGACAGTGGCGACCATGTGAGGAACCTGGACTTCCACCTCCAGCTGGCAGTAATGAGGTGATCTCTCTTATACCACTGGAGATGTGTCAGAAGAGGCCTGCTAAAACAGAAGATTTAAATAAAATCCAGTCACATAATAATATAGTACCCAAAATATGAAAGTTACAATAAAAAATCACTTGTTATACAAAACCCAGGAAAATCTCAATTTGAATGAGAAAGGACAATCAACAGATGCCGAAACTGAGATGACAGAGATATTAGAATTATCTGTCAAAGATTTTAAGGCAGCCATCATAAGAATGTTTGAACAATTAATTATGAACACACTTGAAACAAAGGACAAAAAATCTCAGCAAAGAAAATAGAAGATATTAATATAAAGAAGAACCAAATGGATATTTTAGAACTGAAAAAAACAACCAAAGATTTTAAAAACTCAATAGATGGGTTCAATAGTAGAATGGAGGAGACAGAGAAATGAAGCAGTAAACTTAAAGATAGAAAAACATAGAGTATCTGGACAAACAACAGGGAGAAAGTAGACTGAAAAAAAAATATGAAGAGAGTCTCAAGGACCTGTGGGACCTGTAGCAAAAGATATAGCATTCATGTCAGAGTCCCAAAGGGTAAGGAGAAAAAAGGCAGGGCTGAAAAAGTATTCAAAGAAATAGTGGCTTAAATTTTCTCAAATTTGGCAAAAAACAAACCTGATTCAAAAAGCCAAATAAATCTCAAATAGGATAAACCCAAAGAAATCCAGACCAAGATACATCATAGTCAAACTTCTGAAAACTAAAAACAAAGAAAAACATCTTAAAGCAGCCAGAGAGAAACTACACCTTACTATAAGGGAAGAATAATCTCAATGACTATGTATTTCTCATCAGAACCTATGGAGGTTACAATGAAGTGGCACAACCTTTTTTATGTGCTGAAAGAAAAGAACTGTCAGCACAGAACTCTACATTCAGCAAAAGCATCCTTCAGACATTAAGGGGAAATCAAGACATCCTCAGATGAAGAAAAATAAAAGAATTTGCCACTAGCAGACCAACATTTAAAGAATGGCTAAAGAAAGTTCTCCAAACAGAAATAAATGATAAAAGGAATCTTGGAGCATCAGGAAAGAAGAACAAAGAAAGAATAAAAAATATGGGTAAATATAATAGGCTTTCCTCATGAGTTTTCTAAATTATGTTTGATGGTTAAATAAAAAGTAAAACATTTTCTGATATGTTTCTCAATGTATTTATAGGAAATATTTAAGGTAATTATAAGTTGGCGAGGGTAATGGGATAAAGTTTTTACACCTCACTGTAACAGGTAAAATGATGACACCAGTAAACTGTGATAGGTTGTGTATGTATAATGTTAGACTTACAGCAACTGAAGAGCTATATAAAAAGAGATACTAAAAAATCCTGTAGATAAATCAAAATGAAATTGTAACAAAAATGTTCAAGTAACCCACAGGAAGGCAAGAAAATGAAAACAGAGAAATGAAAAACAGAGAGAATAACCAGAAAACACCAAAATTGGAAACAACCAAAATGTCCCTCAACAAGTGAATGGTTCAACCAACTGTGGTACATCCATACCATGGACTGCTACTCAGCAATAAAAAGGAGCAAACTATTGATACACATACAACTTGCATGAAGATCAAGGGAATTATGCTGAATAAAGAAAGACAGTCTTGGCTGGCTGTGGTGACTCACATGTGTAATCCCAGCACTTTGGGAGGTTAAGTTGGGAGCATCCCTTGAGGCCAGAAGTTCAAGACCAACCTGGGCAACATAGCGAGACCTTGTCTCTACATAAAATAAGTTAAAATAAAATAAATTCAAAAAGACAATCTCAAAAAGGAACATACTGTATGACTCCATTTATTTAATATTCTTGAAATGATAAAATTGTAGAGACAAAGAATAGATTAATGGTTTCTGGGGATTAGAGATAGGGTGAGATGAGTATAACCACAAAGATAGCATGAGGGACATCTTTGGTGATGGAATAATTCTGTACCTTGATTGCAGTAGTAGTTACACAAATCTACATGTGTGATACAGTGGCATAGAATTATACACACGCACACACAAACATACCTTGTATCAATCAAATTCATGGTTTTGATATTGTACTCTATGTAAAATATAACCACTGGGAGAAAATACATGAGTGGTACAGGGGACCTCTCTGTGTACTATATTTGCATCTCCCTGAAAATATATAATTATATCAAAATAAAAGGTTTATAAAAAGGTAACATCAAAAAGGAAATATATACCATGTTCATGTATGGGAAGACTCAACATAAACATGGTGAATCTCTTCAAATTGATCTATAAATTCTATGCAAGTTCAACCAAAACGACAATAGAATTTTTGTGGATTTTGACAAGCTGATTTACACACAGAGTAAGATTTAGACAGAAGAGTAAGGCACCAAGAATAGGCAAGACAATCTAGAAAAAGATTAATGAGGGGCAGATTGTCAAGGCTTATTATAATGTTATAGCAATTAGAATAATGTAGTATTGGCAGATGGATAAACAAATAGATCAGTAGAATATAAAAAGGGCCTACAAACAGCTCATGTAAATCTATGAGAAATAGGTATAGGACAGACATTTATTACAAATCATGGAGGATATGATATAGATTATTTAATAAATGGTATTGAAATTATCCATGTGAGAAAAGACACAATCAGATAACCTCTCCAAACCTTAACAAAAATCAATTCAAAATGAATTAAAGATCCAAATATTCAAAGAAAAATTTTGTAACATTTTGATGCAAATATAGAATACCTTTATAGTCTTAGAATAGGGAAGAATTCATTAATCACACACACAAAAATAAACCTCACAAATTTTAATATAAAAGACTAAGAAATGTGACAGTATTTGTTGCTTTGCATCAAATATTTATTTGGCATCTACCCAAAAGAGCATAAGACATTCTATAATAAAGACATCTGCACCCGAATGTTTATGGCAGCACAATTCACTATTGCAAGGTTGTGGAAACAACCCAAGTGCCTGTCAATTCATGAGTGGATTATTAAAATTTGGTGTATGTATACAATGGAATATTACTCACTTATAAGAAACAACAGTGATCTAGCACCGCTTATATTATCCTGGATTGAGCTTGAGCCCATTATCCGAAGTGAGGTGACACAAGATTGGAAGAATGGGCCCCACTTGTACTCACCATCAAATTGGTACTGACTGATTAACACTACGGTGCTCAAGTGGTGGTGGTGTCCACCAGGGATTCGGGGGTTTCCCACATCTGAGGGATGCGGTGAGCATTGTGGAGGAGAGGGACATACCTCTAACTCTTGCTAGGGAGAGGCAAAGATATAAAATGTAACCAAAATGTTTGTACTCTCATATTTTCCTGAAATAAAAAAAAAGTGACAGCATTAAACATTATAATGTCTATAAGAAAAAATGACACTATACAGTTAAAGATAAGACATAGTGGGAGAAGACATTTGCCACCCATATAATTGAAAAGAAACAGTACCCAAAAGACATAAAATAAATACTAGCAAGTCAATTTTTAAAAGGCAACCAATCCAAAGAAAAAATGGGTAAAGAATTCCAATAGATATCTGGCAGAAGAAACTTGAAATGGTCTATAAATCTATGAAAAGATGCTTAACTTCACTAGCTTTCAGGGAAATAAAACAATAACAAGATACTATTTTTACTCATCAGATTGGCAAAAACTAAAACTCAAAAGTTGTCAATGGTATGGTGTCATGGGAACTCATAAACCACTGGTGGGACTTATTTGGTAGAGCCACATCGGAGAGCATTCTGCCAATACCCAGAAAATCTAAAAGTGTGCATACTCTTTAACTCAGCAATCCTACTTTCTAAAAGGTACATATTCTAGATAAATTCCCATCCAGTGTGCAAAGACACTTGTACACCAGTGATCATTGCAAGTTGTTTGTTTCTAATAGTAAAAATTTGGAAACAACCTAAATATCCAGCAATTGGGGAATGAATAAATTAAACGTGCCATGGTTATACTATAGGTTATTGCTCAGCAGTGAGAATGAACTTGCTCAATACGCACCGAAATGGACTGATCTCAAGAACATATAAAACCATATCCTATATTATTCATGGCCTAGCAGAAAACATATTAAATTAATGAAAATAGATTGACAGGAGGTGGGAGATAAAGGGAGCTTCAACTTTTCCTGAGTATTTTTTTAAATTTAGAAAGAATGGAAGGCAAGTAAATACAGTAGTGTATTTCCACTCAGCATGGTGAGAACACAAGTGTTTGCTATATTCTTCTCTGCACTTTCCTATATTTTAAAAGCTCTCAATATAAATGAAAAGCGTGTTAAATATCTAGTTTGGAAAACCACCATACTAAGGTACTAGTAACTTTATATGTTAACCTTCCCAGAGGCATTTTCATTTTTAAAGAAAGCTGCAATATTTCATTCAAAATGGAGGCACTGTGGTATTTGTTGTCACTTATAAAGTGCGTGTTTCCAAGGCAAAACTTCAAAGGGCGTTATTTTCCTCCTATGTGTTAGTCCTGTAATTTGGATAAGCTGCCACCAATTTGACAGAATGATAGGCTTCCCTTAGGTTGGACAGCTCAGAGAGGGAACAGAACACATTTCCCCACTCAATTGTGCTTTCATTCTTTATAAATAACACTGTATTTAAGACACCACCACATAAAATAAAATTTAGAGCAAGATTTATAGAAACACGGACACTTAAGTGAAAATAAATCCCTTCAAATGTTATCAAGATTTTATTCTATCTTGTTTATCAGCCTTGAGTAGATTTAACACAATTTAAATATTTCTTAGCTTGTCTGCAGAGTATCAAGGCTTGTCCACGGCTTTGAGACTTCTACTCCCTTCACCCCAATCAACTCCACCAGTTGTTTAAACTGCTCAAATCTTTCTTCAGCCATGGTTTTAAGTGAGAATCTTTTTATTGCTTTGGGCATGTTCCTTCTCCTAGCCGGTGCTCAGAATTTTAACTATCTAACTATTCAATTTCTCTCTGTCTTTTTACATGGGGGAGAAACTGGATTTCTGTTCCACACAGTTTGGCAAAGGCTAGCAGGGAGTGAGAGATTACAGCCAGATGTACATCTGCATGTCAGCAGCCAGAAGGTCTGGGATGGTGCTTTTTCAATCAGAAGGGAGTAGTCATTTTCCCTCTCTCAAAGGAGAGGGCCTCCTCCCTCCCATCAGATATTTGGCTGCTAGATGTTCACTGATTAATTACTGAGGTCATCTACACACAATTGGTCTCCTTAACAATTCTAGTAGGCTTCCAGCTCATTCTTGAATGTGCTTCTTATTTTTTAAAAAACTATACTCTTTTCCCCAAGCATACGTTTGAAAAAGAAAAAAGTGGTTAAACAGAACAAAGCATAGCTTGTAAGCACATAAAAAGTAATCATATCACAATTTCTAATATTAGAAAATCAAGCAGCATTGGGAGAGTGTTTTCAGAGGCAGGGAAACAGTTCTAATATCCTTCAAATCAGGACACCAAGTAGATTGCTTGTTCCATTTGCATGTAAAGTGTCACTTCTAATATCTTGTGGTTAATTCCAGAAATCCATTTTATATTGGAAATGTAAGGCAACTTAGGCACCCCCTCTCTGCACCCCAATAGGTCCCCATACCCCATTTGGCTGTCCAGTAGAGTTGTTTTCTAGTTTGATTCATGACTAAGAATTTCTGTTTTCTAAGACAAATAAATGTGGTTCCCAATACAACCACTCCATGAAACCTAACCTGGAAACTGCCTCTTGGGTCACATTCTCATTTCTAAGGAGCTCAACATACAATGTAGCCAGGGCTCGAAGCAGTCAATCCTGAGAAGTACAACCAACCACGGGTTCTCTAAGATAGGCCAAAATTACGAGTTTGGGTTGATAGTCACTACTTTAACTAAGATCGCATCGCTGTAGTTGGGGAAATACTGGAACCTGATAAACAAGCAGTAACTCTTTGATATCAATGACAATTAGCTCTGTAAAATTTGGGGGACAATCCAGCTGAAAATATGTCTATTCAAGCTCTGAAAAGCTGTATCTACCTATCCTAATTCCCCAGGTTCGTCTCTCTCCACTCTCCCACATAAGACACACCTTATGGGCCACTCCAACAATTCTAAACTGTGATACAACTGAGAGATGATGTTCACATGCATGACACACTCCCACGAGTGTCCTTGGGGAATATACCTGGCATGCTAGCTATGAAGTGGACCTTTTTCTCTAACTCTTATTAAAACATACTGAAACGCAAGCGAGCGTGATGCTATTACTATAAGGATAACCTTGAATCCACTCCAACTTATAACTGAAGTAAATCATTCAGTAACATTGGTACATTAACTATTATCAGTAACAAACTTCTTGTGTCACACTTTACAGCCAATCATAATAATGGCTACTCTTGTCATATCAGTGACCTGTCATGCTCATGCCTCTGCACATGCTTTCACCTCTGTTCCAAAAAGGCTCTAAACCCCATATGGTAAGTCCACCGAAAAACTTTGTTGATTGGCTGACTGAATGAATGAATGAAGTGCTTGTGACCTGAGATATGCCTCACATTGCATTTACAATGTTCATACATTGGGCTGCAGCCATGCACCGAGGAAAAATAATATTCCATTACGAATAGTAAAGTCCACCGTGATTATGGGCAATTTTCTTAACCAGAAAGCATTGAGTAGTAAGCTGCTTTGCAGCTGTACATTTTTATTAAGGGCTGTTTAAATAAACATAAAACATGTTTGCAAGGAGAGGGTAAAAAAGACAGATGCAAATTCTAGTCAGAAAATAGGTACATTCATTATATTTTGCATTTACTTTAAAATGTGCCTCTAAAACAGCAATTACCCTTGGATGTCATTTTTGACCAGCGACAGGGACCAGAAACGATGACTTAATTTGGGCAGGAGTTTGCTGGGACATAATATGGCTACTGTGCCTGGAGTCTTTTTTGGTCATAAAAGCAGTAAGGAAGTATGACATAATGGTGTGATGGTAAATCACAGCCTAAGCCATTTTGGTTGGCAGGATTTGAAAGACAAATAAACATTACTTCAGGAGCAGAGAAGACGTGCCTAATTACCTCTGTGCCTAGGCTGGGATCCCTGCAGCTCGTGTCGTCCTGGACTCAGGTGTGTCTACACGGAGAGGGTCCACGTGTACAGGGTCCGGCTGGTCCAGCGAAGAGGTTGGTCTGCTAGAGATGTGGGGACTGGCAGCCCCGCCTCCACGACCTCCTCTCCAGGGAAATCAGCAGCTGGAACAGAGTGAGAAAGGCAGCCTTGAGGGGCCCTGTGGAGCCTGGAAGGAGTGGGATTGGAGGAAGAGGAGAAGCTGGGCACACCCACTCTGCCTTGGAAGTTGTGGGGAGTTAAAGAGCTGATTGCATTTGAGAATCTCTGCAATTTTTACCTCAGGCCGGCCCAAATTACCTCCTCCTTCCTTTCTGTGGTCTCCCGGCCTGGCCACGGCTGTGGCTCAAGTGGGCTTTGGGGCTCACCTAGGGATGGAGCCTACTCTCCTCCTTTGCTGCATTTTCAGAGTTCAGAAACTTCCATTCTTTGATACATTTTGTTTTATACTGACAGTCCCAGGCCATCGTCCTCTCTCCTGCTTGTGTTCTCTGTCTCTCTCCCCTTGCCGCCCCGCCCACTGCCATATGGAAATTGGCCGCCCTCTCCTAGTAGAGTAGAAAATAGAACCCCAGCCAGATTTTCACTAGGGCACTGGTCTGCCTGGGCTTTTCTCACACATACACCTCTAATCCCATCAATTCCCGAACTTTCTCTTTAAAAAAAAACATTGTAAATACATATACCATTTTAACCATTGTAAAGTATACATTCACAATGTTGTGCAATCAGCACTGCCATCCATCTCTAGAACTTCCTCATCTTCCCAAACTGAAACAATAACAGCCCATTCCTCCCTTTCCCAGCCCCTGGCAACTACCCACCATTCTCCTTTCTGTCTCTATGAATTTGACTACTCTAGGGACCTCATGTAAGTGGAATCATACAGTGTTTGTCTTTTTGTGACTGGCTTATTTCACTTAGCATAATCAAGTTTCATCTGTGTTGTGGCATGTGTCAGAATTTCTTTCCTTTTTAAAGCTGAATAGTATTTTATTGCATGTATATGTACCACATTTTGTTTATCTAGTCATCCATCAATGGACACGTGGGCTGTTTCCACCTTCTGAACTTGCTTTTTGAACTATATACACATTAGGGATGAACACCGAAAGTGTTGAACCTCTCAGACACCCCATCCTCCACTCTCCACAGTCTTCATCTTTGATCATCACAGCCCCTATGTATATTGGTCACACAGATCAGTTGCTAAATACTTGGCATATATTATCATATTCAATCTTCATAACAATAGAGTGACTTAGTTGTTATCCCCATTTTATAGAGGGTTATGCTGAGACTCAGAAAAACTAAGCAATTTACTTGTCCAAGGTCAAACTTAATAAGTAGCAGAGCTGGGATTTGAAACTCCCACGCAGGTTTGTCTGACTCCAAACCATCATTTTTGTGCCTATCCACTCAAAGCCCAGGGGCCATTTGCTACCAGTTCCTGCTTGCTCCTGTTTGGTTTGGGGTTGAGTTGATTTTTAAGAAAAATAAAGCTAACACTAAACACTGAGAAACCATTGGCCACATGTGCCTGGAAGGGCCCTTTGAGTCCCCAAATCCTGCCTACATATCCCCCCGCCACCTCCACACACACTGAGTTCTGAAATCATTCTACTTTGGGGGTTGCCAAGATTCTTATTGCTATTTAAACCAGGCAGAAAGCGTTATTGAGATGCCAGGTTTTGTTTATCAATTAGCAGAAAAATTGACCTAGAATACCAGGGACTTCATTCATGTTATTGCAACTCTTCCTTAAGCTATCTGTTTCCCTGTCCTGGGAATCTCTGCTGTTGTCTACCTTGAATGGATTAATTAATTATAGAGATGCCAAGAATTTTAAAATGCTAGAAGAATTAGGCTAGGAGTTATTGGTAGATGTCTTAGATGCCTGAGTGACATTAGGTTCCACTAAGGGAAAAAGACCTGAGGGGTTTTGTGGTTGAAATTGGGTGTGTGTGTTGGGGTATCCCTGGAGGTGGGAGAAGGCCCAGTGGAGCAGAAAAGTTGCAGACATAAAACACAAACTCCCCTGGCTCAGCTTTGCCAAGAGCTGGCTGAGTACACAGTTCTCTCTGACACTGCCCCAAAGACTGGCCAGAGTAGCCACGCACATGCCGGTACTCTGGGCAGCAGCAGTCCCAGCTGGGTAAACAGAAGTGCAGTAGCAAAACAAGCCAATCAATCACAGCACGGCTCCAGCCTGCCCCAGTCCCCTCCTCCCCTTTCCTTTCCAGCTCCCCCGGGTCTCCCTAGCAAGCAAGTGGGCCCAGGTGGCCTTTGATCTGTCTCCTTTGCTCTTTACAAGGGGGAAATGTATCTATAGGAAGGGTGAGCTCAGCCCCACCTGTGACTCACCTCCAGGGGTCCTTGCAGGGAGCCATGAGCTTTATACATCCAGCTGCTAATGGCAAAAAAGACAGGCAGACATGAGATGCTTGAAAAACTTAATGTTAGCTTATGGTTAGGGGGACCAGGATGGTTGACTTTTACAGAGTTATAGAGCTCAATAGGGCATGTTCTCTACCTTAAGCATTGGAGCACTGGCCATAGCCTGTACTAAGCACACAGAGCCCCACCAGGGTTCATCTCAAACTCTACCATTGTCCCTTTGCCTCGTGGCTTGAGTTTCTCATACATTCCTTGTGCTCAAGTGTGGAGCCCTCACATTTTTGAGATCCCTCATCCTGCTAGCAAATGGATGTATCATCCACTGTTTGTCACTGGTCTCCACGGGGCATTCTTCCAGAAGCCCACACAGCGTCCTGTTCCACTGGATGAAGATCTTCTGACTTCTGCATCCCCAGGGCCTAGAATGGTGCTAACACATAACTAGTGCTGATTTAATACTTGTTGAGTGAATAAATAAATTGGCCTAACATAATGGTTAAGAGGTTAGTCTCTGGAGTCAGAAAGAGCAGAATTCTGGCCTAGGATCTGCCAATTTGACCTTTAGAAGATTTACTTAGTTTCCTTTGGCCTTGATTTCTTTGTAGAATAATAGTATCATAACAAGACTGTTGTGTGAATTTGAATTAAAATAGATAATGCATGTCATGCATTTAGCCAGTGCCTGACCTACAATAAGTCTTCAGTAAAAAGTTAGCAATTATTGTTTTATATACTAACGCCAGGCAACTGGCCCAGGCTGCCAGGAGTGCTGACCTGAGGATTCTATGGTCTCATCCTGACTTGGTGGAAAAGAGAGCTCTAAGACCTGCTATGGGTGAAGGTGGTAGAAATGGGAAAATACTTGCTGGGTATTTGCCTTCTCTGGTATGGCTATGAAGATGGCCAAACCCAAACCATTTGAAGCAGTCTTCAAAGAGCAGCAGAACACTGTGCACATACAAGTAGCTTCTATCAGCCACACCCGTGTTGAGAGAAGAACTTTGCCTTTAGTGGGAGCTGCCCCCTGGAGTGAAGCAAGCTTTGAGGGTAGGCCTGCCTACTAAAATTCTAGAACCATTCAAATAGCCCCTTACTTGCCTAAGGGTTGGAAATAGCATTCTGATTCTTCATCAGTCTGACTCTGCTGTCAACAGAGAAGCAGACCCAAATGAGCAGTCGCTCTCCTTTTCCTGAGTCTTTGGCTCTATAAGCAAAATAGCTGCCTTACCATGTGCTTGAGTTTGTCAAATGTCACACACTCTATTTCCAACATATGAGATTTGATGCCATGTAAGCAATATTGCACTCATTTCCAACCCTATTTGAACTTCAAAGGACATGTCCCTCACATTGGCCCCACCTAAATGTGTAGCACTTTTGATCAACTGGTACCTGATGGTCAAGAAGACTTAGAGACCTGTGTATAATTAGAAAGAAGCCAAGAAAGGGAATTTTTGATTAAAGGTAAATAAACTCAAGTCCTGGAAATTTTGAATTTAGTTGGGAACACAAAGCACATGAGGTCAGAGCAAGTCTTAAATTCTCTATCTGAAAACACTCCAATGACATCACCTTGAGTCTGGGAGCGTCCTTGGGGTCTGGAGAAGTGTGAGCCAGAAAACCTCCCTGGAGAAAAAAAAATTCCCTATCACAAAGTATCTCCAGAGACTTAGCTCTCAACAAAGCTGTTGGGTGGACTGGGCTGCAAGGGGCACTGTGAGGGTGGGGGTATCACCTTTCTTCCCCTATTCCCTGAACTTGCTTCATCAAATAAATTTGCCCATGTGCATTACTTGAAGAGTACATAAAGAGTACCCTGCTCTCCATAAATACCTCTTTCTTGGCCTCCAGCGAGTCACCTTTTTTACAGCTTTGGGGCCTGACATTCCTCACGGTCAGGGAATCTGGACAGGGCAACTCGGGGAGGCCTTAGCACACAAGAACAAGCAAGCTCAAGCAAGTGTATACTATCTGGTCAGTTAGTAAGGCTTGCAGGCAAAGGACACCTAACAGGGAACCAGTTGTGAGAGTAGTCTCAGGGCTTGAGGCCTTGCCTGGAGGGCAGAGACTTCAGAGATATCCTAGGACCTAGATACTTTAGGCCACCTGGGCTTGGATACAGCAGCAGAAAGGGGAGATTACAGGGCAAAGGAGACAGATATTTACATTTTGCCTGGAGCCACACTGGACAGACCTCCTCTCATGGTCCCTAGTCCTCCTTTTCCAACAAACAATTCCATTTACAATAAAAGAATAAAATAATTAGGAACAAATTTAACAAAGTGCAAGACTTGTTCACTGAAAACTGAAAACCCTGAAAGAGATTAAAGATCTTAGTAAATGGAAAGACATTTCTTGTTCACGGATTTGAAGACTTAATATTGCTAAGGTGGCAATACTCCTCCAATTGTTCTACAGATTAAATGCAATCCCTAACAAAATTTCAGCTGGATTTTCTTATAGAAATTGACATGCTGATCTTAAAAGTCATATAGAAACACAAGAGATCCAGACCTAATAGTACAAAAACTAAAACTCTTAGAAGAAAACATAAGCTGTAAATCTTCATGACCTTGGATTAGGTAATAAATTCTGATATAGGACACCAAAAGCACAAGTGACAAAGGAAGAAAAAGAGATAAATTGGACTATATGAAAATTAAACACTTTTGTATTGCAAATTAAACCACCCAGAAAGTGAAAAGTCAACATGTAGAATGGGGGGAAATATTTGCAAATCATCTATCTCATAACGAACTTGTATCTAGAAGAATATCTAGAACTCTTACAATTCAATGATAAAAAGACAAATAATCCAATTAAAAATGGGCAAAGGATTTGAATAGGCATTTCTCTAAAGAAAATACACAAATGGCCAGTAAGCACATGAAAAGATGCTCAATATCATTAGTCATCAAGGAAATGCAAATGAAAACCACAAAGAGATACCTAGTGAAGACATCCATTAGGGTGGCTATAATAAAAAAGACAGATAATAACAAGTGTTGGTGAGGATATGGAAAAATTGGAATCTTCCAATTGCTGGTGGGAATATCAGCCACTTTGGAAAATAGTCTAATACTTCCCCAAAGGGTTAAAAATTCCCCTTTAAGAGAAATGAAAATATATGTCCATCTAAAAACTTATAAATGAATGTTTATGGCAGCACTATTCACAATAGTGAAAAGGTAGAAACAACTCAAATGTCCATTAACTAACGAATGGATAAAGAAAATTTGGTATATCCATACAATGGAATATTATTCAGCTATAAAAAGGAATGAAGTACTGACTTATGTTACAATGTAGATAAACCTTGAAAACATTCAGCAGTGTGAAATAAGCCAGACACAAAAGGCCACATATTATGATTCCATTTATATGAAATGAAAAGAATAGGCAAATCTATAGGGACAGAAAGAAAATTAGTGGTTGCTAGGGGCTGGGGTGAGAGGGAAAAATGTGTAACTGCTAACATGTAGAGCTTCTTTTTGGGGTGATGAAAATATTCTGAAATAAAGTAGTAGTGATGGTCACACAGCTTTTTGAATATACTAAAATGACTGAATTGTATGGTTTAAAAGTGTGCATTTTATGGTATGTGAATTATTATTTTAATAAAAAATAGAAAAAAGTTATTTTTTTTGGGAGAGGACTGTGATTTTTGGTTTGCAGGCCAAAAGATGCTCACAGAATTATGTGAGACTACCATAATAAAATGTTTCAATTTTCCTCTTCTTATTAATATAAACAAGTTTTTGCAGCCTTTATGTATATAGTCACAGCTTCATGGGAAGCTCAGGTGGAAGGATTGCTTAAGCCCAAGAGTTCAAGTCCAGCCTGGGGCAACATACCTACATTTCTCAAAAAAAAAAAAAAAAAAGTCACTATATAACGGTGAAGGATACAATTCAACAAGAAGACATAATAATTCTAAATATTTATATACCTAACTCAGGTGCGCCCAGATTCATAAAGCAAATCCTACTTGATCTAAACAAAACGATAAACAGCAACACTGTAATAGCCAAGGACTTCAACATCCCTCTGACAGAACAGGATAGATCCTCCAAACAGAAAATAAACAAAGAAACAATGGACTTAAACAGAACTCTAGAACAAATGGGCCTGACTGACATTTACAGAATATTCTACCCCAAAACTACTGAGTATACATTTTTCTAATCAGCTCATGGGACGTTCTTTAATACTGACCATATCCTAGGCCACAAAGTATGTCTCCACAAATTTAAAAAAATAGAAATTATACCATGCATCTTCTCAGACCACAGTGGAATAAAATTAGAAATCAACTCCAACAGAAACTCTCACCTCTACACAAAGTCATGGAAACAAAACAACCTTCTGCTCAACGATTATTGCGTTAAAGAGGAAATTAAGGTGGAAATCAAAAGATTATTTGAACTAAATTATAAAGGATACACAAGTTATCAAAATCTGTGGGACACAGCTAAAGCAGTCCTGAGAGGAAAATTTATACCCATAAATGCCTACATCCAAAAGACAGAAAGATCACAAATCAACAATCTAATGAATCATCTCAAAGAGCTGGAAAAGGATGAGCAAAACAACCCCAAACCTGGCAGAAGAAAAGAAATAACAAAGATCCAAGTAGAACTAAATGAAATTGATAAAAAAAAAAACTATATGGAAGATTAATAAAACAAATGTTGGTTCTTCAAAAAATTAAATTGATACACCTCTTGCTAAATTAACAAGAATCAGAAAAGAAAGGACTCCACTAAGCTCCATCAGGAATGAAAAAGGAGAAATTACAAGCAATACCATGGAAATACAAAATCCTCTATGAATATTATAAAAACTTCTATGCACATAAACTGGAAAATGTGGAGGAAATGGACAAATTCTTAGATAGACACAGCCTCCCTAAGCTCAACCAGGAAAAAATAGAACTGCTAAACAGACCAATATTAAGTACTGAAATTGAAGCAGCAATAAAAAAATCTTCCTAAAAACAAAAGTCCCAGACTGGATGGTTTCACACCCAAATTTTACCAGACCTACAAAGAAGAAATTGTGCCTATCCTTCAGAAATTATTCCACAACATTGAGAAGGAAGGATTCCTCCCCAACACGTTTTATGAAGCCACCATCACCCTGATACTGAAAGCAGGAAAGGATGCAACAAAAAAAGAAAACTGCAGACCAATATCCCTTATGAATGTAGATGCAAAAATTCTCAAGAAAATCGTAGCAAACCGAATTCAGGTGCTTACCAAAAAAAAAATCCATCACAATCAAGGGGCTTCATCCCAGAGATGCAGGGATGGCTCAATATACACAAATCTATAAATGTAATTCACCACATAAATAGAAGCAAAAAATAAAGACCATATGATCCTCTCAATAGACACAGAAAAATCATTTGACAAAATTCAGCATGCTTTTATGATAAGAATGCTTAACAAAATAGGCATAGATAGGACTTACCTAAAAATGATACAAGCCATATATGACAAATTCACAGCCAACATCTTACTGAATGGGGAAAAATTGAAAGCATTCCCACTTAGAACTGGAACCAGACAAGGTTGCCCTTTATCATCACTTCTATTCAACATAGTGCTGGAAGTCTTAGCCAGAGCAATCAGATGAGAGAAAGAAATCAAGGGCATCCAAATGGGGGCAGATGAGGTCAAGCTATCGCTCTTTGCTGATGATATGATCTTATATTTAGAAAACCCCAAGATTCTGCCACAAGACTACTGGAATTGATAAATAAATTCTGCAAAGTCTCAGGTTACAAAATCAGTGTACAGAAATCAGTAGCATTCCTATATGCCAACAACAGACTGAGAACCAAATCAAAGATTCACTACCCTTCACAATAGCAACAAAGAAAGTAAAATACCTATGAATATATTTAACTAAGGGGGTAAAATACCTCTACAGGGAGAACTACAAAACACTGAGGAAGGAAACAGCAGAGAACATAAACAGGTGGAAAACCATACCATGTTCATAGGTCGGCAGAATCAACATTGTTAAAATGTCTATACTACACAAAGTGATCACAGATTCAATGCAATCTCTATTAAAATGCCAACATCATTTTTCACATATCTAGAAAAAATAATTCTATGCTTTGTATGGAACCAGAGAAGATTCCTTAAGCAAAAAGAACAAATTAGGAGGCATCAATTTACCATTGAAAATTATAGTAGTAATAATATAGCTTGAATAATAATAATAATATAGCTTGAAGCTATACTACAAGGCTATAATAACTAAAACAGCATAGTACTGTCACAAGAACAGAGACATAGACCAATGGAACAGAACTGAGAACCCAGATATAAAACCAACCTCATATAGCCATCTAATCTTTGACAAAGTAGACCAAAACATACACTGGGGAATAGAATCCTTATTCAATAAATGGTTCTGGGAAAACTTGATAGTCACATGTAGAAGACTGAAACAGGATCTGCACCTTTCACCTCTCACAAAAATCAATTCACAGTGGATTACAGACTTAAACCTAAGGTATGAAACTATAAGAATTCTAGAAGAAAATGTTGGAAAAACTCTTATAAACATTGGCCTAGGCAAAGAATTTATGAAGAAGACCCCAAAGGGAATCACAGCAACAACAAAAATAAATAAACGGGACCTGATCAAATTAAAGCGTTTCTGCAAAGCCAAGGGAACTATCACAAGAGCAAACAGACAACCTACAGAATGGGAGAAAATATTTGCATGGTACACATCCAATAAAGGGCTGATAACTAGAATCTATATGGAACTCAGGAAAATCAGCAAGAAAAAATCAAACAACCCTATCAAAAAGTGGGCAAAGGACATGAACAGAAACTTTTCAAAAGAAGATAGACTAATGGCCAACAAACATATGAAAAAAATGCTCAACATCTCTAATCATCAGGGAAATGCAAATCAAAATCACATTGATATTTCACTTATCTCCAGTGAGAATGGCCTTTATCAAAAAGTCCCAAAACAATAAATGTTGGCGTGGATGCAGAAAGATAGGAACACTCACACACTGCTGGTGGGACTGCAAATTAGTACAACCTCTGTGGAAAGTAATATGGAGATACCTCAAAGAACTAAAGTAGAACTCCCATTTGATCAAACAATCCTATTACTGGGCATCTACCCAAAGGAATAAAAGACATTCTATAAAAAAGACATCTGAAAAAAAAAAAAGACATCTGAGCCAGAATGTTTATAGCAGCCCAATTCAGAATTGCAAAGTTATGGAAACAACCCAAGTGCCCATTGATCCATGAGTGGATTAATAAAATGTGGTATATGAATACTATGGAGTTCTACTCAACCACAAAAAACAATGGTGATACAGCATCTCTTATATTATCCTGGATAGAGTTGGAGCCCATTCTACTAAGTGACATATCCCAAGAATGGACTCACCATCAAATTGGTATTAACTGACTTAACTGACCAACACTTAAGTGCACATATAGTAATAACGGTCATCAGGTGTCAGGCAGATGGGAGGAGGAAGGAGGGGATAGCTATATTCACACCTAATGGGTGCAGGGTGCACCATCTGCGGTATGGACACGCTTGAAGCTCTGACTCAGGCCAAAGGCAATGTATATAACCCAAACATTTGTACCCCTGTCATATGCTGAAATTAAAAAAAATTCAAAAAAAAAGAATTGATGCTGAATACTGTCTTTTTCTAGCAGTAAGTAATATTTATCCATGGATACCTGGAAAAAAAGTCCCATCCATTTCATTAAGAGACACATTTAAATAATAAAAATTTACTTTTTGCAAGTAATAATTATTTTCAAAAACTTTGAATATATTTATTTTCTTTTGAACATTGTGTATAATAATTGTAATAATTTTAATACTTAGTGTTTTATGGACATAGGCAGTAAAAATCAATTTCAATTTACAAACTTTTATTTGTTACAGAGAAGTCTGAGAGGGAGAGCCCTATAAGCATTTCAGGTATAAAATTATATTACCTGGTTGGGCGCAGTGGCTCATGCTTGTAAACCTAGCACTTTGGGAGGCTGAGGTGGGAGGATTGTTTGAACTTAGAAGTTTGAGACCAGCCTGGGAAAGAGCGAGACCCCATCTCTACTAAAAACAGAAAAATTAGCTGGGTGTGATGGTGCATGCCTGTAGTCCCAGCTACTTGGGAGGCTGAGGCAGAAGTATTGCTTGAGCCCAGGAGTTTGAGGTTGCAGTGAGCTATGATGATGCAATGGCACTCTAGCCCAGGGGTCAGAGCAAGACTCTGTCTCAAAAAATATACGTATGTATGCATATATATGCATTTATGCAATGTTGAGACAAAATTCTCTGGGGAAAGTGGACTAGAAATACAGATTCAAGGAGTAAAACATTAAATGTTTAAAAAGACCTTGTTTGGCCCATGCCTGTAATCCTAGCACTCTGGGAGGCTGAGGCGGGAGGATCACTGAAGGTCAGGAGTTCGAAACCAGCCTGAGCAAGAGCCAGACCTCATCTCTACTAAAAATAGAAAGAAATTAATTGGCCAACTAAAAATATTTATAGAAAAAATTAGCCGAGCATGGTGGCGCATGCCTGTAGTCCCAGCTACTCGGGAGGCTGAGGCAGAAGGATTGCTTGAGCCCAGGAGTTTGAGGTTGTTGCGAGCTAGGCTGACACCACGGCACTCTAGCCCGGGCAACAGAGTGAGACTCTGTCTCAAAAAAAGAAAAAAAATATCTTGTTTATGCATTTTAAAATAAAATGATGGTGAGTAAAAATCATTTTGGTATATTCCATTGAGTACATTTAAAAGAGTGAAGTAATTATATTTCAAATGCTGATATTTACAATAGATTGGAAATAACATCTTTGCAGCCATTTACACTTTGGATTTTTTTTTTTTTTGAGACAGGGTCTTGCTCTGTCTCTCAGGCTAGAGTGCAGTGGCATCAACATAGCTCACTGCAACCTCAATCTTCCTGGGCTTATGCGATCCTCTTGCCTCAGCCTCCCAAATAGCTAGAGCTACAGGCATGGAGCACCACACCCAGCTAATTTTTCTATTTTTTGTAGAGATGGGGTCTCGCTCTTGCTCAGGCTGGTCTCAAACTTCTGGACTCAAGCAATCCTCCAGCCTTGGCCTCATAAAGTGCTAGGTTTACAGAAGGGAGCCATTGCACCCAGCCTGCACTTATGATTTTAAAATTGTCTGATAAAAATTTTCAAGAGGAAACAGTTAGTAAAAGCTTGTGGAACACTGAGAATGGTATAATCGCTTCTTTGATATTCTTGTCAAAAATGCATAACCTCAAACTAATCATGAAAAAACATCAGACAAACCTAAATTTAAGGGCATTCTACAAAGAAGTTGACCAGTGCCAAAGTCATGAAAAAGAAAGACTGAAGAACTGTCACATATTGGAGGAAATTAATGAGACATGACTATTCAGTGACACATGGGATCTTGAATTGACTCCTGGAGCAGAAAAGGACATTAATGGAAAGACTGGAGAAATCTGAATAGACGCTATATTTTAGTTAATATTATTGTACCAATGTTAATTTCCTTGTTTCAGTCCGGAAACTATGCTATGGTTAACTCAGTTAACATTAGGGAAAGCTGGACGAAGAAAAAAACAGCTGCACTGTTTTTTTTTTTTTTCAACTTACATGTAAATCTAAAATTACTCCAAAACAAAAAATTAAAAAGAATCTCCGGGGATTCTCAGGCAAAAAAAAAAAAATGTTTAAAGATCATTGAGTTACATGAGTCACAGTGACCATAACATAAAAAAGCAAACCAGTACGAGTACGACTCGTCCTGGTTCTGAGACCTGAGAGAAACTCCTCCACCAGTGCCCTCACTTAATGCCAATGCGGTAAGGCCCTCAGCATCCTCCTGCAGGAAATAGCTACAAGTGGGACACAACTTTTCTTTCTGTGGGTCTGCACTATGCACTTAGAGGATGCTGACATCTTTCTCAAGTGCATGTGCTCAATTAATTTTTTAAAAAGAGTGCTTTCCCTGATTACCAAAGCAATATAAACTTCTTACAAAAATTTTGGAACACTCTCATCCAAGTACTAACCAGGCCCAACCCTGCTTAGCTTCTGAGATCAAACAAGATCAAAACAACAAATGCTGGCAAGGATGTGGAGAGACAGGAACACTCTTACACTGCTGGTGGGACTGCAAATTAGTGCAACCTCTGTGGAAAAGAATTTGGAGATTCCTCAAAGAGCTAAAAATAGAATTACCATTCGATCCAGCAATAGCATTA
>CAUYRT010094161.1:0-14726 GCA_963574885.1 Lepilemur ruficaudatus | reverse complement strand
TTCATCATGTATAAGTGGCAAGTCTGCAAAATTGATTTCAGTTTTAACATATTTATATTCCTCTTGTTCAGAGCATCTTTAAACTCAAGTAACAATTATTCTTGCAGTAGAAATTAAACTCTGTCCATTCTTTCTTTCTTTCTTTATTTTTTTTTTTGAGACAGAGTGTCACTCTGTTGCCCCGGCTAGAGTGCTGTGGCATCAGGCTAACTCACAGCAACCTCAAACTCCTGGGCGCAAGCGATCCTTCTGCCTCAGCCTCCCGAGTAGCTGGGACTACAGGCATGCGCCACCATGCCCGCCTCATTTTTTCTATATATTTTTAGTTGTCTAGCTAATTTCTTTCTATTTTTTAGTAGAGATGGGGTCTCACTCTTGCTCAGGCTGGTCTTGAACTCCTGACCTCGACCAATCCTGCTGCCTTGGCCTCTCAGAGTGCTAGGATTATAGGGGTGAGCAACCACGCCTGGCCTCTTTTTTTATTTTTTAGGATGATGGAGTAGAACATTTTATAAACAAATATACCTTTATCTGATTGGGAATTTTAATATAGCATATTACTCTGATTATCAAATTTCCCCTTTTTTTTAGATTTCTTAAAATGACAAAATAACTATATTATATCCATAAAAATACTAACCTGTAGGTATGTTAAAATAATATGGCATACCAGAATGCCAAAAACCCAAATCCAATCTTACAGTCCCCTGTTTTCCTTCGCACATAGATTTGCATCCCTAAAAGTTAGTTATTGGATTTAAATTGGATGCTAAAAATCTGTGTTGTGTGCATCATTACCACATTGCTACCTATACCAGTGTAATCTCTGTTATCCCTCAACTTTCGCTCCTGGACTTGTTTATTTATAAAGTATTTATACACAACAGATCTGATGCATTTCCTCTAGAAAACCTCTCTGCACAATGACCTTCCCTTTCTAGGAAGTGTTGAACATGCTGAAGGAAAGCAAAGCAGACATCTTTGTGGACCCAGTTCTTCATACAGCTTGTGCCCTGGACATTAAACACCACTGTGCAGCCATCACCCCTGGCCGTGGACGTCGTAAGTCACTATGTTCACTGTGACCCTGTCTGAACTCTTTCCGGAGGAGCAAAGACTTCCTCTCAGACATCAGTTATACCTACTCTGTTCTGTAGCTGCAGCCCAGCTATAAACAACATCCCCTGGGGGCCTGGCTGATGCGAAAACTAGGCCTTTGTGGCATAGTGAATTTAGGAGTAATCCTGCACGTTTGGACTGACCTAGTCATGACCAGAGCTAAAAATATGATGAAATGGGAGAGTTGAGTTATTATATTTATCAGGGAAGCAAAAGTTAAGTCGTCATTTTGGCCCTGTTTCTCTCTTTACCCAAACCAGCTTCATCCACTTCCCAGTGGCCATGGTGGGCTCAATAGAGAGGTTCATTGTGAGGCTGGAGCTAGGACAGGTGTAAAAGTTGTTGCTGGACCAGGTATGCCCAATAAAAATAAGTCGTTTTAAGAGAGACTCTGCACAGCCAAACTTGGAGGTTAAATATAATTTCTCTCCTTGTTGGATCTTGGCTCAAGTTTCCTAGAATGAATTTAACTCGGTTGAGCCTTCAGATTTGAATTCTCTGGTGGTTGGATAGCCTCTTCCCTAATCTTACAGAAACCTCTCTGATCTGTACAGTTTCAGACTCTCCTTCTTATCCACTTCCTCCCACAGAAATGTCCTGTCTCATGGAGGCACTGGAGGATAAGCGGGTGAGGTTACAACCCGAGTGTAAAAAACGCCTCAATGACCGCATTGAAATGTGGAGTTATGCAGCAAAGGTAATGCTCAAGAGAATCTCCTAACCTGTCAATCTCTTCTGTCATTTTCCAGTCTCTTTGAGATATTTCACTGGTCTTTTTGTCCTTATTGTGGGACTAGCAATAAGTGTATTTGAAAACTTGATCAGTGTACTTTCAAAACTCCTTGACTATCCATGAGCCTGGAGCCACCATTTCCCTTTGCATTGGGCTGTGTCTGCAAGGGTTTGCCAGGGCACTGCTTTCTGCCCTCAGTTTCCCATGGTTCACTACTGAAAAATGAGTCACCGAAAGAGAAAAGAGACATCATGCCCATGGAAAAAGAAAGAAATCCAGCCTTGCCTGTCATAAAGCTTGTTTTTATAATTTTATACAGTCTTCGGGAGAAAAATACTTAAGCATGAAACCAGTGCTCACTGGTCTGGAACATGAAGAATAGGATGAAGGGAGACTTAAGGACACTGGTGAATGTGTGTGGTACCCAAGCAGACTTGGGTTGGGCGAAATTTTCCATACCAAAATTCAGCCTCAGTGAGAAGAATAACAGTTCTTCTCAAGTATACATTGCTTTGTAGTTTATAAAACACTTTGGTGGGTATATTATGCCATTACCTTAAAACCCCGTGAGGTAAATAGAGTGATTATTCTCTCAGGAAACTGACTTCAGAGATTATGAATTGCCCGAGATCCTTAGGTTTCTAGATCCATGCTTTTGTATCAGCTCACACTGGAATAGAGGTTCCCAGTGACCTTAGATCAAGAAAGTGGCCACGGGAACTCCCCTCCTTCTTGGACAATTCTTCCTATCTCCTGTATGCTCCCAGGTCAAGGGTAGCAAGGCAAGAGGGAATAACCAGAGAAAGTCTTCAGACCTGGACAGAAGGGAGACGCAGGGGACAGATCATATTTGTCATGATAGTTAACACTCCCTCACCCCTTCTCTCAAGGGAAGAAAATCACCTCTTGAGCTCTTGGCTTGGTGAAGCAGTAGAGAAAGCTACGACATTGGTCAGTTCTTCTTTCATTGGTTTCCACTCCTTTGAGCTGCATAGCACTGCTGCAGAGTGACTCAGAGTGATTCACTGCTTGTTTGTGTTGGCAACTGTTGGTGCTCAAATCTCTTTACTCTCATACCTCTCTGCTCTACTCTGTGTACATGGGATGAAACAGCCCAGACATCTCTGGGCCAGATCACTTCTAGCACCCAGGCTGAGACTCAAAAGAACAGGTTCGTGTGTACATTGGGAACCTTTCAGTCCTTATTCTGCCATGGCAGGCTACCACTGAAGAAAGCAATGGAAAACTGAGGATAAAAACTGCTTAAACTATAAATGTCCACAATTGGAGAGTGGTTAAGTATATTGTATCATTATAAGTAATGTCCGCATATTGTTTTTGATGTGGGGAATGCCTGTAATGTAATGGTGAGTGAAAAAAGTCAAGATACAGAATTAACATACAGCACAGTCTCACCTTTTCTGTTTTTTAAAAAGGCAGCAAACACAATGAAGAGCATAAATCAAAATACGTAAGAACCTGTGGCCTTGTGCAAGTCATTTAACTACCCTTACCCTGGGCCACTGACTCTTTATCTGCAATATGGAAGTCATGAAACCTCCTCGCTAGGCTTGGTGTGAACACTCAGTGAGTGAGAACACATGGAGCCCTTAGCCCAGGGCCGAACACTTTGTCAAGTCCTTAGTGTTATTATGTTAGTGGTGGTGATCACTGTGATAGAATTGTGGGTCACTGCACCTTTTATTAGCTTTCAATATTCCTAATTTTGTGCAGCAGACGTATACAGTTTTATGATCAGGAAAAAGAGTTGTAGCTCTATGTTGATTTTCTTGTGCACTCCCCAAAAGAAAGACATAAATTAAACTAGGAATTGAGGGGGTTGGTTAGACCTAGCACTGCCACCAGCCCAGTTCTTTCAGAAGATCACGTGCTCTGTGTCCTTTTAGGTGGCCCCAGCAGATGGCTTCTCTGATCTCGCCATGCAAGTAATGACGTCTCCGTCCAAGAACTACATTCTCTCTGTGATCAGTGGGAGCATCTGTATATTGTTCCTGATTGGCCTGATGTGCGGACGGATCACTAAGCGAGTGACACGAGAGCTCAAGGACAGGTAGAGCCACCTTGATCACCAAAGGAACTACCTATCCATGTCCTGTTTGTACAGCCCTCCTGTATGGTGTACCCACTCGCCTCGCTCTTCTGAGAGGTGACACCAACGCCCGTGTTAGAGCATCAGCAGGTGTCCACTGCATTGTCCCATCCAGACTTCGCCCATGTTCATGGTGTCCTCCTCCTCCTCACCATTCGTGCAGCATCAGCAGCTGGCCGCTTGGGTTATTGCCTTTGTTGGCAAACTTGGGTTTACCTGCCCGTAGACAAGTCTCATACCAACAGAACTACCAGTACTTCCAGAACCAACTCACCTGACCTGCAACTCAAATGCTTTTTAAAAAAAAAAAAACACCAAAAAAAGCAAAGAAATTTTTAAAGAAAAAAATGTATATAGTAACACATCTCCAGGCTTTATTTGGTTAATGGGGTTATTTCTTCTATGTGACTGTGTAAAATGAAGGCAGGACTTAGAGGGGATGCACACCACCCAGTACGCTGTAACTGAGATGTCACATTCATCTCTCAGAAGCACTGTTGGGCCACGTCAGGGCCATGGTCTTCTAGTAGTGGGAAACCACTAGCCAGCCTGCTCTGGGTCCTGTTTTCTTCTGCTGAAACAGTGATGCCTTCCAGTTCCCACCCTACATGAGCCATTGCTGTGCCCCAAGGCACGGATATCTCAGTAATCTCCTCACAGCATTGAAATAAAGCAGGAGCCTCCCTAGGCCAAGGGCAGATGGGGAGGGGACCCGAAGTTTGTGGAGGTGGATGCTCTGTTGATCTGTACTGAGAGGCTGGACTCGGAGTCCCTCGGCAGCAGGAGCCCAGTAACCTGCCTCCTCCAGGACAGTGCAGGACTCCGTGCGTCCGGATCAACCCTGCTGAGGTAGCAGTTTCTCTGGAAGTGCTGTGCTACACCAGAGGCAGTGATGGCAGCGAGGGTCCTTGAAGACTTCGGTGTGGGGGGCGGCACAATGGGAAAGAGGAGCAGAGGGTTGAATCACTTTGCTTTATTTTTCAGGCTACAATACAGATCAGAGACAGTGGCTTATAAAGATTTAGCATGGTCTCAGGGTGTGCCTGGCAGTCCAACCTGACCTTTCTGCACACTCCAGGCAAACTTCCCAGACACGCTTCTTTGTGCCTCTACGTGGAGAGGGTGTGGAAATTTATTACATTAAATGATGGAGGGTTTTCTCCGGTTTTTTTTTTTTTTCTTTCTGTCTGTCTGCTACGTGTACCCTCTCTATTAGGCAGTGGCTAAATTTTGTATTTTGGTGATTCATCAACCTTTGCAGAGTCTGAGCTTTATAGAAGCAATATTCCTGGCCACCCCCCTCATTCCTCCAACATGGAGGTGACAGGTTTGGGGTATGAGAACAGGAGGAGTCCAGGCATCACGGCTCAACCTGGCACACCTTTGGTTGGGTTTGGGGCATGAAGTCACGGTGGCTGCACAAGAAAGCAGCTTGTACAGTAGGAGATATATTTATATAATATATATTTTATTAACCTGTTAGATGTCCGCAAAGTATTATAAATCACGTGCCTAAAACTGTCCACGTAGACTGAGGCCCACCCCCGGTGCCCTTCCTCCGCCTGCCTCTCTGTCATGCTGTCCACGTGTGCTGCGGCACCTGAGCAGCGTTTGTCCTCCCTGAAACGTGTTCTGTACGAGGTGTGTCAGTTTGTGGATCAGCTGATCCAGACTACTCCTTGTCTAACCTGACTGACGTATATTTGAATACTGTGGTTTTCTTCCTTTTCTTTCTTTTTCTTATTTTGCTGCCTTTCCTAGAGGCAGTGGGTTCCAGAAGCCAGCTGTATGTCCCCCCTGCCGAGGGTAATGCTAGTCACCAAGGGAAGCTGCTAAACTGCTTGGTCCCCTCCGTCCTGCTCTTAGGGTCTTTCTGATTCTCCACAACTGTCACGGGATTCTTTAGTCTCATAAAACTTGAAACCCTCGGAGTATGCGCAGCGCACCTTACTACCACCACTGCCAGACCGAACTCAGCTGGTCTGGACCTTCCCTCTCCAGACCTGGACCTCTGGGTGGGGGGCTGCTGAGGCTTGACAGCAAGAACCAGGAATATCTTCTACGTGCAGATTTCCATTGACATATCTGTGTGGTTTACAGGATAGGATTGACGTTCGCTGTTTGACGAGGGTGGGGGTATCATTCTCCATCTCTGTAGTCTCCCTCCTGACACGTAAAACATCCCTGTAGTTCTAAAGTGTCCTATATTTCTGTTCTCTCTGAACTGAGAAAATCCCATTAGTTGTCTGCAGCAGATTTAGAAGTTTGGTGAAGAGTTTGGTTTTTGGGACATTTGTCATCTTTAGAAATGGTCAGAATAGAAATTATAGCTCTGCTGGTATCTTCAGTTGCTTGGTACAAGAAAAGTCTTTTACCTTCCTACTTGGAGTAGTTTCCTACGACTGGCTCTTGAAAGTGCCAGGCAGGTCCTGAGCAAGTTTTTGTAAATCCAAGGGACCCAGCACCATCCAAACTGGCAGCCCAGCTATATCTGTTCTGTATCTCATTTGGCATAACAAGGCAGGGCCCGGGCACTCCTGGTTCCCCCTCATGGGGCAATCATGGGTATAAATCAACTGGTTGAGAACTAGTCAAGAAGAGGAACTGTGACCGTTCTATAGGAGCTGATGATGGACTCTGGCCTTTATCTGTTCTCCTGATGTCTAGCCCACAAACAATAATATAAGTAGGTAGCGGTTAGGGTTTTTTTTTGCCAAGGCCAAGGTTCCAGGCACTTGCTGAAAATTACTGCTGCCAGGTCACCGTCGATTTGACCTTGCCAGCTCATAACAGTGTCTCGGGGACTCTTATGCATAGTGTTCTCCACAATGGTCCAGAGGCGCCAGGAGCCCAGGCTGGAGGTGCTGTGGTACAAATGAGAAATCTGGGCAAAATGTCAAGAACAAGACTAACTGCTCCCAGCAGAGCTTCTCCCACAGAAGTGGGAGTCTGAGTGAGACCTCGGTCCATCCCTGGACTTCCACTGCTGTCCCAAGACAAATTGCTGGCAAGATGCGCCAACAGAGGCTCATACCAAAGGCTTGGGTTTGGTGCTGGGAAAGCCCTTTCCTACATTCCCTGGAGACCCTCTGGCTACCATTCCCAGTCCCCGCGCTGTGGCTCAGTCAGCTTAGTCTGAGCCAGTGCATCCTTAGCAGCTGGGGGAATTCTAGGGCTTCCGATGAACTGGTATTTAGTAAGCAGGTGTTGGTGTGAGTTCATTACAGTCCTTTGGCGGTTGCACCCTGTACTTACTCTTCCGAGGGACAGTGAGCAGCTCAGCCTGTGGGGTGCGGATACATCTCAAGGAAGTGATTGCTTTCCTAGAAGATGGGACAGAAAGTTGCTATTTCATTTCTTCCTATTTCATGAGATCAACTAATAGAAGAATCCAATGGTGGGGACGTCTGCACATACATTTTACGTTTTATCAGACAGATTGGGAAGGGAATTATGTGGCTGACTCGACCTTCCTAAGGAAGATTCACTTTTATGTAATGTACCAGTATGATTTCTGGAAATGTCTCCCAGCCTCGGGATACTGCTTCTGTCCCAAAGATCCTGCTCTAGTGAGTCATCCACGGAGGGGTTGGGTGGCTTCATGGGGCCTCCTCTCCTAGCCGGCCTCAGGTCCCTCTGAGGAAAGGCCTTCCCTTCTTGTTGCTACCCCTGCTCATCACAAACGTAAACACTCTCCACGTGGAACTGAGTCTGAGTCAGCAGATAAGGAGAAGGAAGTGGGACTAGGAACCCTCAGAGTCAGCCTACCAGCCTGGCACATTTAACCTAAATGTGGGCCACAGAACCAAAAGAAGAATATGGCTTTTTGGATTATGTGTATTTTGGTGTGCTTAGTTTTATTTCAGCTTCTTATAAATTTGAAAAACCTCAGATCAGAATGCTCCCTTTATTTCTCATGATTTGGGCAGCACCTAAGTAATTTCATAAAATAGAGCATTCTAGTGTCATGGGTTTCTCTTGGTTCTGTTGGGACAGTTGTCTTCTGACTTGCCTCTTTGGTTCCCAAGGGCCTGGGGCCAGATCCAATGTTCTCCTCCCTTCTTCCCATTTTACCTTTGGTTGGCCATCCCTTTAATCACGCTCCTTGGTCCTCCGCCATCACCAGGGAGGATCAGGTCACTTGCTAGGGCAGTCGAGTTTGAAGCCAAATACCCCTTCCTACCCAGACATCAGACAACAGATAAGTCATTAGCAAACCCAGCCTGATCTTCAGGGTGACAGGCTCCCCCAGGCCATCTGGTGAGATCATTGTGGGGACCCAGAGGACTGTCACCTGGAGCACAAAAATGGGGCTTTCTGCTCAAGCTGGCGATGACGGGATCCTAACAGGTGGTCCTCTCCCCTCTTTCCCACGATCCATCACGACACACATGTAGGACGTCGTGCACTGTGCACTAGAGAAATATTCCTGGGCTAGGAGAGAGTTCAGACAGTGCCTCTATGTTGTGTTTTGCCTTCCCCTCAATATAGAATTGACATTTGGACCCCAGAGCCCAGCAGGGCCCTCTGCAGACATGCCAGGGTGGTGCAGACAGGTCCCCCAGGTCACACTGCAGTGCACTGCGTTGGGGGGACCCACAGGAGAGCAGACAACAGGGAGGCTTCCTAGGCAGCTTCCCCCAGCACAGCGTTCCCAGGTTAGTCTCAGCAGGAAAACAGACTGCAGCAAATGCTGTGTGCGATCTTAGGCCTTTAACTTTTTTTTTTTTTTGAAGGAAAGAAGAAAAGAAAAGTATAATTAACAAGCCTCTTTTGTAAATGGGTTTCCTTTCTATGTATAAAATCCTGGCAGTTCCTTGTTTTTACATGTTCATGCTGTGTAATTTTGAGATGTTACTGAGATATGTTCTGAACATAATGTGCATTTTTTTCTGTACAGATGAAATGGGAGAATTTAATAAAGAGTTTGCAGGTTTTTACTTGTTAAATCTTCTCTGTGGTGACTGGGAGAAATCTCCAACCACTTGCTCTGTTAGGAAAAGTTTTTGTTTTTTTTTTTTTTTTTTTTGAGACAGAGTCTCACTCTGCTGCCCGGGCTAGAGTGAGTGCCGTGGCGTCAGCCTAGCTCTCAGCAACCTCAAACTCCTGGGCTCAAGTGATCCTACTGCCTCAGCCTCCCGAGTAGCTGGGACTACAGGCATGTGCCACCATGCCCGGCTAATTTGTTTCTATATATTTTTAGTTGTCCAATTAATTTCTTTCTATTTTTTTAGTAGAGACGGGGTCTCGCTCTTGCTCAGGCTGGTTTCGAACTCCTGACCTTGAGCAATCCGCCTGCCTTGCCCTCCCAGAGTGCTAGGATTACAGGCGTGAGCCACCGCGCCCGGCCTTAGGAAAAGTTTTTGAAGCTATAAGCAATGACAGCAAACTTGTCAACTGATACAAATCTATGGTTAAGGTCTTTAGTTCTTGGCTAATTAGGTCCAGCAGAGCAGGACTATAGGACTTTTAGGGAAAAGGAACCTTGATCTCCATGTTTTTTGTATGCTAGTGACAGAGCTGGAAGTCACATCTGGGGTTTTCTGACTCTTGGGCCTATGTGTTTAAGCCCATGTTTGTCGTGAGGCTCTGTCATGGGGCTCTGTCGTGTGAAGGGCACGTATCTGGACCCTCTCTCTGTGGAGCCCTCCTGTGGCCCCTTTTACTCAGTCCTCCCACCCCGGTTCCCAACAGCCCGGTCCCTGGGTCAGTGGCCTTCACTGAACATCCTTCCTGAGCCTTTTCTTTGGCTTCTCCCACTCTCAGCAAAGCTAATTTGCATATGGATATTAAAAATTAAGGCTTAACAGAGTTTGCATGGTAGTAGGGATTTCCTGAAGTCAGAAGGATCGCTTGAGGCCAGGAGTTGAAGACCAGCCCCGGCAACAGTGAGACCCTGTCTCTACCAAAAGTAAAATAAAATAAAAATTAGCAGGGTATGGTGGCATGTGCCTGTAGTCTCAGCTTTTCAGGAGGTTGAGGCAGGATGATGGCTTGAGCCCAGGAATTTGAGGTTGCTATGAGCTATGGTGACACCACTGCACTCTAGTCCAGGCAACAGAGCTACAGTCTGTATAAATTTAAAAAAAAAAAAAATTCATAATCTGAATCTCAACATTGGGAAACCTCAGACAAACCAACTGAGAAACATTCTATAAAATAATTGGCCAGTATTTTTTTAAAGAGATAGTCTCTTGTACTGTAGCTGTATAAGAGAATATCCTTGTTTTTAGGAAATGCTGAAGGATGGGATAATTGGCATGGTGTTTGCAACTTTGGTGTGCTACTGAGAGAGTAATTTGAAAAATATTAAAAACTAATGAATCTGGCTGGGTGCAGTGGCTCATGCCTGTAATCCTAGCACTCTGGGAGGCTAAGGTGGGTGGATCAGTTGAGCTTAGGAGTTCGAGACCAGCCTGAGCAAGAGCGAGACCCCATCTCTACCAAAAATAGAAAAAATTAGCCGGGCATGGTGGCGCATGCCTGTAGTCCCAGCTAATCGGGAGGCTGAGGCAGGAGGATCGCTTGAGCCCAGGAGTTGGAGGTTGCTGTGAGCTAGGCTGATGCCACTGCACTCTAGCCTGAGCAACAGAGTGAGACTATCTCAAAAAAAGAAAGAAAGAGAGAGAGAGAGAGAGAGAGAGGCAGGGAGGGAGGAAGGGAAGGAAGGGAGGGAGGAAGGGAAGGGAGGGAGGGAGGGAAGGAAGGAAGGAAGAAAGAAAGAAACAATAACTGAAAACATCCCAACTTTAGTGAATGACTAAGTCTACAGATTAAAAGCAGCTCAGTAAACTCCAAACAGGATAAATTTGAAGAGAACTATCCCTAAGTACTTCATGGTGAAACTGCTAAAAACCAAAGATAAAGAGAAAATCTTGAAAACAGAAAAACAACAAACTTATTTCAGGCAAACAAAGATTTGAATGACTTGGACTTCTCATCAAAAAGCATGGAGGCCAGAAGAACATCTTTTAAGTGTGATGTAAAAAAAAAAACTGTCCAATATCTGTTCTATATCTGCCAAATATATCCTTCAAAAATGATGATATTAAGACATTTTCAGACAAAGGAAAACTAATAGAAGTGTAATTATAGTGTGTGACATGGCTCAAGTGAGAATGATATTTGCACAATTAAAAAAAACACTGTAAACAGTGAATAGTGATTTAACCCAGAAAGGGAGATAAAAATCAAGTTTCAAGGATGGGCGGCAGGTGGGGCAATGAGTGTTGCTGGGGTATGGGAGCTGAATTACCTTTCAAGTCAGTAGAGAATATCTGAAACCTGAAAACCTCTGAAATAACAGTGTAAGCATGCATTGAGAAATCGTTACTTAACCAGAAGAAAGAGCTGTGAGAGTTGAGAGTGATCACCCCTGGGGGCCGAGATTCCCCAGGGTGGCGTAGGTCCGGGAACTGCTGTTCCTCATTATAAACTCTGTAGCGTCACTTGACTTGAAACTAGTATCCGTATGCTTTGATAAAAATAAAAGTTAAATTCTAAAGATTAGTCACAAAAAGCTGATATCTTTAAGAAAAACTCGAAGCAGGTCCCTTGTGATTCAGCAGCCTGAGGTCTCAGCCTCGCTGGGCTTGATGGTCAGATGGGAGACACAAGTCGCCCAAGGCTGGCTCCCTCAGGGTAGGGCTGTGTCTCTTTGGAGGGCCCCTGGCTGCTGAGGATGCCAGGGAGACCCCTCTCCCTTCTGGATGCCACCTCTGCTTCAGTCAGTGCTGAGGGGCGCTGTGGCTGGAGGTAGCAGGAGGCTGGGAGCTGGGGATTGCATCCCATCTTTTGTTCCTCTTGGTTCCTGACTGGCTGGACAGCTGCAGCTGGAGATCCTGGAAGCCTGCCTCGAGGAGGAAAGCATGGCATGGCTAGACAAAGCGGAGGTTACATCTGAGATGAAATGTGGCACCAGGTCACATGAAGTGTGTCTGTGACTTATTACCTGAAGAATGGTGTTAATCCTTACTCCAGGGAGTAGGGGGACCAGATATTTATAAAGCATTTTGAGAAGAAAAAGTGGAGCCCAGAGCTAGCAAGTGTGTTGTCAGGCTCAGAGCTCTGGCACTAAGCGGATCTGGAGAGGAGAATTGGGACCCTCCTCTTTCCTTGCCCAAGTTTTCCGTACTTGTTGCAATGGGGATTTCTTTCTCCCGTGATCCTGCTAAGCTTTGGTTTAAAAAGCTGCTGGGTAAAGGGGAATGTATCACTATTATGGGCTTTCTGCTCAGATGAGACTCTAGGCAGACGACCCTGTGTCTGCACCCTCTTCTGTGGCCAAGTATCCTGGCTGCCTTTGCCCCAGAAAGGCTGGCAGCACTTGGTCCCCCACAGTAATGGGCTGGGGAAGACTGGACACAAAGCTTCCGTGAGGTGTCTGGAATGTCCCAACCCAGAGCCTAAAGGATCAGAGGTTGGGTGTTCAAAGTGGTCACCCCATGGAGAAGTTCTAAAGCAAAGTGGGGCCGGCTGGTCTGAGGAGAGGATGAAGCACAAATATCCAGCTACATTCAGGGCACTGAAGAACCTGGAAAACACAAGGGCCACCCAAGTCAGTCAAGATCACCAGGGCCCTGGGGTAGAGCTGCTCACATGAGATGCACATGGGTGCATGTCCTGGGCACAGAAAGCTCCCTGGGCTCAGACAGTTGCACCTGACTCCCAGATTGCATGCTGGAGTAAGTCTACATGCAGCCCACATACTTAGTAAACAAGCCACAATGAGCTCAGCTAAAAGACATCAGCACCAGTGGCACCAGACCAGCTCCCATCGTTGACAGCCTGATTGGCCAATGAGCCCGGGCCCAGGTCCTTTGCTCCTTGAGTTATCTCTTGGCCTCCTTGGGTCGTTCAGTTTTGCTCATCTCTCACTGTCTCCTACAATCTGGAAACCCAGGGGGCCAGGCCATGCAATTTGGCTTGCAGGAGTAATAAACAACTGTTGTGCACAGAAAGATTTTGCAATGGATCAATTATTTCATGTGTGTTATTGAGTCTCAAAAAATACGTCATTCCCCGTTTTATAAGCAAGTTAATGAATGCTGTGCTGGCTGATTTTGTGTGTCAACTTCACTACGCTAGAATACCCAGATATTTGGCCAAATGCCAATCCAGATGTTGTGAGTGTATTTTTTGGATGTGATTAATATTTAAATCAATAGTTTGAGTAAAGCAGATTACTCTCCATAATATGGGTGGGCCTCATCCCATCAGCTGAAGGCCCTAAGAAAAAAGAATAAGGTTCCCCAAGGAAGAAGGAATTCTCCCTCCAGACTGTTTTCAACTTGAGGCCACAACATCAGCTCTTCCCTGAACTTCCAGTCTACTGACCTGCTCTGCATATTTCAAACTTGCCAGTCTCTACAAGCATGTAAGTCAATTTCTTAAAATAAATCTCGCTGTCATGCTCTCTTGCCCCTGCATGTATGTGTGTGTGTGTGTGTGTGTGTACATGTGTACAGACTGATACAGAGGCTTAGGAAAGGTAACCTCCTAAAGTCATACACCGAGGAAGAGGCAGAGGCAATGCCAGGTCAAGCTCAAAGTCCCCAAGTCATGCCATAGATATATATATATATATATATATATATATATATATATGTATGTTTTTTTATTTCTATACAGGTCTCTGGCACCTGGGCTACAGTGTAGTGGCATCATCATAGCTCACTGCAGCCTCTAACTCTTGGGTTCAAGTGATCCTCCTGCCTCAGCCTCCTTAGTAGCTGGACTACAGGCACACACCACCATGCCCAGCTAATAAGTCACACTTTTACCACCATGACAATCTGGGATTACGAGGGGCTTGAGGCAGATGACGGCCCAGATCTAAGTGTCTGAGTGTCCCTAACTCTACAGAGCCTTTCATGTGAACAAGCAGCTGGAGGAAAAGGGCACATCCCTCTTCTTGAGGCTGCCCCCAAGGAGCTTCATTTCCGTCATTCTGTGCCATAGAGGCCACACTAGGTCATCAGCTTTCCCAGGTAGATTTGATGGGTTTCTAATTGATCGTGACATAGTCCACACAGCCCTGTGACCCAAGAAAACCTCAAATCACACGCCACAGCGCCGCCTACTGGCATGTGGATATGGTCAAAGGCGATAAAGGAATCACTTCTGACCTGGGAGGCGATGGGGCATTTTCCCTGGTTTCAAGTTGGCAATCATTTAAAAATTTTAAAACAGGAAATACTTATTCTATTTTATAGAATGAAGTGTTTCCCAATAAAAAAATGAAAAAAATTTAAAACATTTCACATCTTTAAATCTTAAAAACATTTTAAAGCTTTGGCTCTCCACTTTTCCCCATTCATTTAATCATCTATTAAGTGCCAAGCATATACTAGGTGTTGGAGTGTCAAAGAAGTTCAGTCCTCCTCAGAGGGTTTTACAGAACCAGTAGGGATAAAAAGACAAGACATAGCAGAAAAGGGTGTGGTGGGGACACCAGAAGGAGGCCCATTCTCTGGGGAAGGAAAGGCTCCACTGAGAACACAGCAGTGGTCTTGGGCTGAGTTTCTGAAAGATGGGAGGGCTCTTCCAGGGTGGTTGAAGGGATCATGTGATTCTAAATTCAGAACTTTCCATGAGCACAGCAGGTTGGGTGCCAGGACGGCATTTTAGTGAGCAAAAGATGGATGTGGCAAACCTCTCACTGTGACTTAAGAGCAGGGTACGAGATAAGATCCAGTCGCAGCTGCAGGCAGAGAGAGTGAACTGGGCTCAGGCCCTGGCATCACACCAGTGGGGTCCCTGAGA